>JAYKKM010000284.1:0-302500 GCA_035772405.1 Chrysogorgia sp. JL179-B06 | reverse complement strand
ATGTTTTTCCAAAGAAGGTCTAAAGTAAGCCATTGGCACTGAGAGCATTAATTAAGAATCCTTATGGTAAATTTTTTGATACACAGTATCATGGATTTCTCCATCTTTTGTTCTGGGCACTAATATTAGTTATAATCTGATTGCATTTTCTGCTTAGTGAATCTTGAATATTTTAGGTAGCAGTATACACATATTTACACATATACACTAACATATAGAAACATACTGTATATACATATGGTTAAATTAACAGAGTGCTATATGCAAATAGCACATTGTTTAGGTCATTAAGAAACTACATAATCACTTCAATGTCCCATGCAAAAACATGACAGATACAGTATGAAATTTCGCTCTACAATTACTGGGGGAAATTGTATATCATTTCCCTTAACTTATTGAAACACTATATAATACTGGAAATTGAACCCCACGACCCTGAAAAAATACACCAGCGCTCTAACAAACTGAGCTACAAGTTCCGTATATGCACCAGAAATGCGAATGAAGTGAATGGGTTTATTACTGAGAATATTTGGTATTTATACTCAATTAATTCATTTAATGGCATGGCATATTGAAAGAAAAATTGTAAGTGTGAATATAAATTAATTTTATAAATTAAATATAATATCAATATTAGAAGGGGAAAATAATATACTATAAATATAATATAAATTTTGAATATATAATATAAATTTTATTATATGAATATAATATAAATTTTGATGCGTTTAATTTCCAGACAGAAGATCTTATAGTTGCATTTTCACAACTGGTTTCAGTCGGTTTATCACACTCACAATTTTAATTCGACTATAACTTTAATATGTCATCCAATTAATGGAGTGTAAATGCCAAATATTCTCAGTAAAATATCCATTCATACTGAACTTGTTGCTCCAAACTCCAAGGGCCTCCATAGTTTAGTCAGTTAGGGCACTTACCAGTGTATATTCAAGTAAGAAGGCCTTGAAGTTACATTTTTCACAACAAATCTCAGTTCGGTCTTAACACTACCGTTTTTTCTTAGAATTAAAAAATCAATTTAATTACTTTAATTTGATGAAGAGCAAGATCATATAAACAGTTCTATATATATGTGCACTTTTCTGGCTCATAAGTCCTTTAAGATACAACTGTCTTAACTGGCTCATAAGACTTTGCCTGCAAAAAAGCTGTTTTGCTTACAATAAGGTCTTATATGAGCATGTACCTGACGAAAGCGGATCAATATAAATGTTTCATCCTGTTCTTCATTGAAATACCAACAGCGATTCACTCGACGAATATGTCAATGGCGGCCATGCATTATGGACGAGCCGATAAATACAGTATTGCTCCGGGCTCTTTCCGGTCCGCCATCTTGTTCAAAAGAGCCTCGCTTGTAAGCACGTTCTTTCTCTCGATGCTGTGTTAGAACTGCGAAAACTGGTTTTGAATCGTGAATCTGTGTCATTTCTTGATTTCTTGATTTTTTGAACAAATATTGTGTGAAAATGCCAATAATGGGTTACATTACCGTGTACCAGTAAACAATGGACACAGACTACGTCATACGCCTCATCAAAGTTATTTTTTCAGGCTTCAGAAGCATAACAGGATCCAAAAAACTTTAACAATAACCCAAATAAAACTCTAGTCCTAACCCTGAAATAAACAAATACTAACCCTACTTCTAAACCCAACATTTCAATGATGCAATATTCTGTGTTCCGGTACACCGTGAGCTGATCACCCAATAATATACAACAGTTTATTTTCTATTTTTTAAAATTTAAGTTTCAATAGTGCTACTCTGTACTTTTCTGAAGTTCAGAATTATTAAAATTATTAGGGCAGCAAGGCGAAATGAAAACAATAAAAAATGTCTTTAGAATCGTTGCGATTGATGAACAAGGCGGGAATCTTAGACGGAAAATCTCATTCACACGATCCGATTCTCCTTCTGATGCATCTGATTTACATAATAAAGTAACCACTATAATATTCACTGGGCATGGCTTCACACTCTCGTAAGTAAGTCAAGCTAGTAATTTAAATCACATGCATCAGGAGAAGAATCGAATCGATTAATAAACAATATTGCCGCTGTGAGTAGTAATACCCCCCATCGGGAGTACAAAGGGATGTCACGTCATTAAATATTCATTAAGTCATTTCGAATTTCGTGATCCCGTCGTGACTTCTCGTCTTCCTGTAGGAGCCTTAACCCTAATTATTTGTTCAGATTACGCCATTAAACCTTCAGGATCCCTAACCCTAGCTCGAGTACCAGTATGACCTGCATATATCATATACGTCATGACTTCTCGTCTTCCTGGAGGAGCCCAGGCGGTGGTCGCACTACGACCGCAATGCATCATGCGCAAATAAAAAATTCGCTCAGTTGTGGCTCTGACTGCCGAGGTGAAAGGTCAAAGGTTTAAAAAATTCGCTCAGTTGCGCTCTGAGTAGCCTCTGACCGCCGAGGTGAAAGGTTTATATCTGTTTAATAGTCGAAACAATGGGAATAAAAACTCTTTTGCCGTTTGTAAAAGAAGAAACGACAAGGGTAAATATAAAAGACTTTGCTGGCCAGGTTTGTGCAGTCGATGTGTCGTGTTGGCTTCACAAAGCGTTGGCTGTAAGCTTCAAGGAGTTTGGCGATGATCGCAGGTTTGTATTATTTAATATTTCATAAATATATTTTAATTTCTGCATTTAATATTCAGTCGCCAAATTTGTAAATTTATGCGAGCAATCTGCCAGCTTACAACTGTATTGTTATTGTAATTATTGTGCAAATTAGTATTTTGTAAGGGTTATTGATATATGCGAGTCTTTACTGAGAGTCTTGATGGCAAACGACGTGGAGCCATACATTGTATTTAATGGCTTGCCTCTCCCCGCCAAGCAAAGAGAAAACGAAAAGCGTACCAGGCAAGAATAACTCATACCATTTACACTGCTTAAATTATACTTGTAGATAAAATATGAGCTCTTCACTTCTTGGAGAAAATGTGCCTAAATATTTTTGGACGTATTTGTATAGACAGAGGAGCAAAGATCGTGAGAATGCCACCTATTTCACAACACTAGGCGATGAAATTGCTGCAAAGAAAGCCTTGGCAAGATCTGCCGAAATTAGTAATGAATTAGTAAGAAAGTTGGTAAATGTAAGTCATATTTGTTTATTATTGACTTGTTCCCCATTTCAACAAAAGAATGTCATTATCTTGTATAGTTGGTCCCCAAATTAATTGTCTGTAAGGGATTGGTTATGTTGGCAAGTCAAGAATATGTACTAGCTGCATGTCTATAGCAAAATAGATCTTTTAACTCATCAATGGCAATACTCCTCAACTGACGAGTAAAATCGTCTGGTATTATGTGTGTGTTATCAGCTTTCCCCACCCTGGGGACCCGGGCTGTGGTGGCAATTTGATGGCTTTGTAGGGACTTTGGATGTAATTTTTACCCAAGATGCGGGGGAAATGTACGTGGGGTCTATGCGCATTGCCCCGATATCTCGGGGAAATGAAGGGACTTTACAAATAAGTCATTGTTTTCTATTGTTTTTTATATATGACCATGCAGACAACCAGGTATGGGGGTGGGGACTTTGCAAAATAATATAACCTGTGGGGTGGGGAAATAGTGTGGCATTATAAATAAGTTTTTGCATAGGCCCCGCTATTACCTGGGGTCCCCAGACAGAGTAAAATACTCTGGCATTAGACAGATTAAAATTATACTAATGTAGGGCCTGCATTGTAGGTGCATCTGGCCAATAGACACTGAAAGATAGTTTTGTTAACCCATAACTGTCAATGCCAGCTAATGAGTTAATAAGGATTTGTTTTGAAACAGATTTACTTAGTCCATTTTGACATTTAGATTTGCTGTGAAAGAGACATTCCCTATATAATGGCACCATATGAAGCAGATGCCCAGATTACCTTCCTTGTAAATAAAGGATATGCTGATTTTGCTGTGTCTGAAGACTCAGATTTGCTTGCATATCAGTGTAAAAAGGTATATATAGAATACAGTTAGTTTTGACAGTGCTGGATTCATCACTAGGGAAAACCAGTGGGGAAAACCCTCAAACTGTTCAGTAAAGCTTTCAATTTAAAGTAATCATTACCTATGCAACAAAGCTGTGACCATGAAACTTAATTTTTTGCACATGAATAATAGACCTTTTCAAGCTTGTATTTTCTATGTAAGCAAGTATAAATTATCTATTATGATATTTCAGGTGCTGTTTAAGCTACAAACAAATGGGACAGGTGACTTTGTGGAGCTGGAAAAAGTCTTGAAACATTTAAACCTAAATATTTCCTGACTGGCATTGGAATGTAGGGATACATCTGAACATTCTTGAATTTCATACTGCCAAAAGGGCCCTCTGAACAGACACAGCCACTTCTGACCAAAATGGGCAAGCATGGTCTCAAGCCAGAGAGCATAGTGTTTCTCAATACCAAGTTTCTGTGATGATGATGCTGAGAAAAACCGAACATTATAATCGATTAAACCAAAGGGCATCCTGTCAATTGGCATTCGGGTTTCTGCTTTTTCATGCTCACGATTGAAACACTTGGAGATATGGTAAACAAGGTTATGCTTGCCTTCGTCGAACAACACTCTCATTGCTGAAAGACTTGTGTCAAGAAAATCATGTTGCACAAATGAATAAAACGAATTCCCACCAGAGCTAACAACCAAATGTTTAAACAAATGTTGTAATAATTGCTTTTGAAGACGTTCTGACATTGTATTTTGAAAAGAAGAGATGAAGTTTCGAATTGTATCTCCCAAGGATACCTTAGTTGCTTTCTGGGGTGAACAGCTAAAAATCGGTGATAAACATTCATTTATTTCACTGGTGGTCTGCTTTGATGGGGTTGAATTGGAAACAAATTCTTTGGAATTGGTTACACTGGTAACATAGTCAATATTATAGAATTCCTCTGCATCAGACAATGTTGCAAACTCTTTAACCAAAAATTTTGAGACTTTACTCCTACAAGATGAGCCTACAAAAGTAATTAAATTCATTAAGTACTGATTGAACAACAAGCAAGTTCAACTCCCCCTCCCTATTACTGTCATTTTCAACTGACTTTACACAGGAGGTTTGAAGTTCTGCAAGTTTGTTACCAACTTCGTATTTACGTATGAAACCTCTGATGTAAAGATACCAATTGAAACAATATTATATTGTTGCATGTATTTTATAGAACCCATTGAAAATTCCATACTTGTTATAAAAACACATTGGGCACCTGTTGCCAGAAGGGCTATGGCCGATGGTTGCACTTTTTTGCAACTGCTCCAGCCTATATTTATGTCTAAATATGTTAATGATTTTTGCTGGAAATTGCAAACTCCAAAAACCTTCAACATCAATTTATTTTGAACAAAATACCCCAAAGAGCGAGAATCTTTTCCACTGTTAACTGTACAGAAACTTGCAATATACCATCTATACAGACTGCAAAATACAAGCTACAACAATAAATTTATGAAATTATATACAACTGGAGATGGAAATAACCAACCTGTTCAAGCGCGAAAATCCGTGTCTGAAAGTGGGGGGGATGACTGCATCGTTTGCGGAAAGTCAGAAGGGGATAATCATACATTGGTCAAAAAGTGGGGGGGGATACATCCCCCCGTCCCCCCCAGGATTGACGCCCTTGAACCTGTTCGAGAAGCACTACACATTTTATTAACAGATATTGCACATTCATTCCAAAACTTCATGTTTTTTGTTTTCGGCCATTTATCGGTGTGTGCACCATCCCAATACAAGCATATGTGCTGAACCAATGTAGCCAATTCCCAATTATAATTGCCATCGACACATTTTTGGCCATCCCCCTGATTCATGTTATTATCAAACAATGACTTTTTCACTGTGTTGCCTTTCCCATTTCTCTTTATCTTTGTCTTCTTTTTCCCAGGCGTATTCCCCTCTGGAATGCATGACCGCTTTCCCAACATGGCACTAGAACTTGACAGATCTTCGCAAGAAGACCTATTAAAATCAGCACAGAAAATAGCATGAAATGAATGTCCCCAAAAGGTACAAATTCAAGGGGCGCTAGGGGGCGCTACCATATAAAGGACACAAATAATTATCGTAGATCACATAAAGTGCAAACTTGAACCTGGTTCATGCACAGTTAACCTGCTATACGCAAATATAAAAGAAACCTTTGAAATCGGGCAAAATACAAGGGTTTGAAATGACATGATATTTTTGATAGAATTCCAAACGTTATCGATTTAAAAAGTACGAAGAGATAAAGATCTGATGTGTAGCTTTCTTTTAAGTCAGAATTCCAAAGTAAAAACTCTGAATATAAATAGAAAATCAATTCGAAACTTACCTGTCTTTCTGTTCCGAATCCGCCATCTTGAAGAAAACCAAAAAAATAATGCATTGCGGTCGTAGTGCGACCACCGCCCGGGAGGAGCCTTAACCAACAGCAACGAAATCTGTATGCGCATGCGTCAGCCGGGATTTACCGGAGGCCGGCGGTATTTTCCGAAGAGAATCCAAATATAAACAAATATGGCGGCAAAATGCCCAGAAAACGTATTTTTAAAAATATTTTTAAAATACAGTATTTTTTCAGCATTTTGAAACATAAAGTACTTTGGTAAACGCCACATACATAGTTTATAAATTAAAGATATGAAAAAATAAAGAAAACACACGAAATATCAAAAACTAAGTTGTATATTTACGAACATATTGTGGCATTACAAGCATGCACTTGGTGACACGACAAACGCATGTATTCAAAGGCTAAATGATAGGCCAGCAGCAATTTTTAGTGGAATAAATTTGGGAAAAATTTATCCGTATACAACCAGGGAAGAAAATTATTTTCGTTTTGGTGGAAAGGGCTAGATTTTTTGCAAATACCACATATTTGCTGGTCACCAAAATACTGGCAATGACTAAAAAATACAGTTAAATTCCATTTCAAAATTTGCCGACAAAAAGTAAGTAGATTCACTGCTTCATGAGTACATTTTTTAACAAAATTATAGACGTAAATTCTAAAATATTATTCACAAACATAATACGAAACAAGGTGAAAATTATTTGCAATTTATTCAGAGAACTCATGGGTCGGAACAATATCGAACAGAGAAAATCAGCTCATTATTTCATTACCAACGGAAATTTTCACACTATTTTATACCCTTCAGATTTGTATTTATACACTTCGATTCCCTACGCCAATGTGAATGTGGGACAGTAACCAACCCGAAAGCAGCGCATGCGCCATGGATATGATTTGAGACGAACTGCGCTATCGTTCTATATCAATAAATGTCTTAATGAACAGAGACTTGTACGACTGTCTTAGCGTTCAACTTAATCCAGAATCTTTTCATCTTGTTTACGAAGAAATGAATGTGAATAATTTTGGCTTAAAACTTGTCTAGAAGAACATCGAGTGTTGTTCGACAGCATCAGTGACCAAATACCCAGACTATATATATGAATTTTGATCGAATTATCGCTCATCTAACTCTAGTGTATAATATACATATATGAAGAATCAATTCGAAAAGCCGTGCGAAGAGCAAAGACTTATCTCATGACACGCCCACAACTCATTGTTTCCAAACACGTGTTAAATCTCATATTCAACTGTATAAAAAACCTTCAAGTGGGCAAAGCTTGAAGAGAGGGAAATTGCGGGGTAAAATAGCTCATTAATATGCAATAAACAGTTATCACACTCTGATAAATACTTATCACACTCTGATAAATACTTATCACACTCTGATAAGTAAAAACGTCTTTTATTCGTTGTGGGCGTGTCATGAGACCAGACGGTTAATTAATGGGTACTCGTGCGATATGGGATTTAACATCGCTTGTGAAGCTTAATAGCCACGCGATGTTAAATCCCATATCGCACTTGTACCATTAATTAACCATTACTTGTCAATATACACTAAGCTTTCTGTTAATAAGAATGAATAAAAAAATAAGATTCTTGCAAGTAGGTATCCCCCCCCCCATCCACGCCCCAAAGGGATGCCGCCTCATTAAAAAGTCACTAAGAAGTGAAACAATGGTGCATGTTCGGTCAACATGCGGATCACTTTTGGGTGATTAACGGATAGAATAGTACACTAACTTGAACATCATTGGTGAATTTTCAGTCAGACCTCTGCGAAGACATCTCCCTCTTCTTCGCGCGTTTTTTTATCCGAGGCAGCGTACAAAAAGTAATTAGTATTGTTAATGTGACGAACGCGTGGCTAACGGAAAGAAATAACACCGCGAGCGTTGCCTACATAAACGCCGGACAAACATACCACATCACTTTACCTAAAGTGTTTCAGCGTGCTGGATAGTGTTTTACCTGTGATTTCTGAAGTTTACCGTGTTGGATATAGTTTGTTTGGATTTTTTGGACGTATATTGATATTGAGAAGGTAAGATATTGATGTGATTATATAGTGAATTGAATTGTATATATTTGAATAGTTGTTTCATTCTTATAAGAGTTTAATATGTTTTCGTATATCTTTTTTACAGTAATGGACATTATCAATGTGATCAAGGGTTGTACCCTCGAAGTGTTGGAATGACTTTTCGAATTGGACGAAAGACCTCCCTATGTCTATCATCTGGTCAAATAACTTGGAGCGAGATTTAGAAATCGAGAGATGTGGGATATGCACTGATTTGATGGTTGGTTGGTCAGAGCAAGAGAGACTCTTTTTCGAAAACGACTGGAACAATGATTCGTTTGTGGCCGAGTTACATGATCCCTGCCATATGCCTGAAGCCATGTGCGACATGGAAGAGCTGTTGGATGTCCAAACGGGAGAAGGCAACAGCAAGCGGCCAGCCGAGGTAAACGATGGAGCATCAACAAGTAAGAAACTTAAGACTGTTCCGTTATTCACTGTTAATTCTGTGAAGCAAGACAAAGTTAAGAAATTTAAGACCACGGGCATTGATTATAAGATCCAGTTTAATAATTTGCAAGTTCAAGGCATATATGATGTCCTAAGGCATCTACATGAAGTGTTTGAGAGTGTGTTAGATCGTGTCACCGATGGCGTTGCTTCACACGACCAAGTCCGTTTCATCATGCATTCGCCTCAACTCGAGTATCCCATTTCTCTACCGTTCATGCCTCGTGAAAAATTAACTGTCGAGCGAATTTTTATTGATGTCCAATACACACGATTGGAGTCCAATCGACAAATGAGAAACCAACGGTTACGAATCGATCCATTCGATAAGCGTTATCCAGTCGGAGAAAGCATTGTTAGGTGGATGCAATGGATGTAATTGTTCACCAAATGTCTAATGGTTATGCCATAGACTAGTTAATAATTAACAGTTATTCAAAGTCACGTGACTCAATAAAATAATGCAGTGGCAAATAGAACGGATCCAATGAATCGAATCGACAAAGGTGGTTACCGTTGGACATTTGTCGGGTGAGAGTCTGACATACAAGGGTGTGTTAGAAACATTAGCGAGTGTCTAATGGATCCAATGGATCGAATCGATCGAATGGACCGAATGGATCGAATGGACAAAGGTGGTTACCGTTGGACAAATATTTGTCGAACGAGAGTCGGACATGGAAGGGTGTGTTAGAAACATTAGCGAGTGTCTAATGGATCGAATCGATTGAATCGATCGAATGGACAAAGGTGGAATTACCGTTGGACAAATATTTGTCGAACGAGAGTCGAAAATGCACGGGTGTGTTAGAAACATTAGCGAGTGTCTAATGGATCGAATCGATCGAATGGATCGAATCGATCGAATGGACAAAGGTGGTTACCGTTGGACAAATATTTGTCGAACGAGCGTCGGACATACAAGGGTGTGTTAGAAACATTAGCGAGTGTCTAATGGATCGAATCGATCGAATCGATCGAATCGATCGAATGGATCGAATCGATCGAATGGACAAAGGTGGTTACCGTTGGACAAATATTTGTCGAACGAGAGTCGGACATACAAGGGCATGTTAGAAACATTAGCGAGTGTCTAATGGATCGAATGGATCGAATTATTATTATTTATTATAGTCGTTATTTCAACACGGTACTATTTCACCAATAATATTACAAGTGTTCTTCCAATAGGCCGTGATTTACTAATAAACTTAATGTTAATAAATACAAAATCTAATTACTAACTACATAATATTATAAAACATGCTAACTAATTACAATAAGCTACAAGATATGAATGACTATTCATTAATATCTAATTTATTTATCTTATTTTTGAAAATATGAAGAGATTCAGAGGACTTTACGTCAACTGATAAATTATTCCAGACCAATGAGCCCCGGTAACCAAACGATTTTTTTAGAAAATTTGTGTTAGGCTTTGGCAGTGCAAAATTACACTGCGATTGACGAGTATCATGTTCATGTATTTGATAGATATTAGTAAAAATATCGACCAAATATTTAGGTACCAATTTTTTTTCGATCTTGTACATCAATATCAAAAGTTGGATAATTCTCTGTTGTTGTTGGAGATTCAAAAATCCAAACAACTTTAATATTTCATCCGACCGGACATTATAGCCTTGTCGGGATATTATGCGAACGGCTCTGTTTTGTAGTCTTATATGTAATGCGCATATGTTATGGTTATATGTATGCGTAGAAGCAAACATCTCAAATGAATCGAGAATCAGTTAATAACCTCGAGTCTAAGGCGACGTCGAAATGTACAGCAAAAGCGATACAAAGTATACAACAACAAGCGATTTTATATTGTAAAAAGCGTCAAAGAAAACGATAGTGTGTTTAGTTGTAAATCTGAACGTTGCAGTTGCTGAAATTAAATGTTGGACCATTCGCCAAAAGAGTGCTTTGTTCGTTCACTGTGATGGACCGACTCTCACCATTGCCATTCTCAACAAGCGAACCACGGGTTTCTTGATCGGGAAAATCGCTTTGTTTCTCCATAGTTTCCAGCGATGGACAAGAGGGTTGAGCGACGGTCGTCTCAGGTTGCAGGTAATCGCTTAATAGTGATGACATTCTCTCTTGTTGCTGTATTGAAGGACGGCTGCTGTATGCTTCAATCGACTGGTCGGATTTATGGCCAGTTACAGACTTGATGTGATGCCTTTCGACTTGGGCATCAGAAAGTGCAGTCACAGATGTGGCTCTTATACTATGCTTGGTAAGAGGTGGGTTTATTCCTGCTCTTGAAGTCATCTGTCGGAGCATGTTTCCCAAGGTTGAGTCACCAGCTGGCGAATTGCAGTACCAAACTACTTTGCTTCCGTCGTTTGAACTTACTGGCCTTTGAAAAAGAGCATCACAGCTGGGATTCAAGTGCTTCAGGTAATTCTGTATGGTTTCAACTGGATAGAAATCTGAGTTTGGCTTGGCAAATATTTTCCCGTCGGATTCATCTTCAGCGTCACCGAGTCCGCCTTAATTGGTGGTTCTTTGTTGATGGGATTGAACCTGCAGCTTCCCGGTTTAGCTCAAAAAATAGCTTTCCTTCCGCCGTGGACCTTGAAACAAGCATGGTTGGTTTCAGTTGCCTCTGGTTTTCTCTTCCTCGTCTACCCAAATAAAAACACAGATAGAACCACACTGTGCAAAGGAGTTGTGCTGGGTCTTTAGTATCGGCTGGACCTAATTCGCCACTACGAAACAGCAAGTTTATCTGCTTTTTCGTAATTGGTTTTTTATGTACCAACCCTGCAATTTTGCCCGTCTTCCTCAGATCTTTAACGAAGGCATCGAGCACGGCATTTGCTTCAGAAAAGGTAGGGTCACCAATTATTGAAAACCCTTTGTTACTTGGTGGACTTCGTAAAAACCTGTCAATGGCCGCGCGAATCGTTTTCAATGTGGATTTTTTGTAGTAAGAACCATCTTTTTGTCTGGCAGACGTGTAAAAACGTTTCAAGCAAGAATTCAGCTCACTTTTTGACATCTCAGTAATGTATAAATTCTCAGATATATTTGAACAAGTAAACCAATCTAAAATTAAAAAGTATTTTGAAACACTGTTTTTGTTTTCATTTCTGAAAAAAAATCACACACTTCTTATATGAGCTGATAGCTTACTAGTAGCAGAACCAATCAAATTGCAGAATAGCTCATATACCGTGGTTGTCTATATAATATATATATATATACATATATATATATATATATATATATATATATATATATATATATATATATATATATATATATATATATATATATATATATATATATATATATATATATATATATATATAATATATATATATATATATATATATATATATATATATATATATATATATATATATATATATATATATATAGTAAACTTAAAAACTTTATTGTCGCTACTCGGAGTTTCACGCTTTACACGATCATCAGGCAACTAATTAGATCACGATTCGAATATTCCTTTTATACAGTATGAACGTCATGGTAGAGAATGTTGATGACGTGTCCCTTTCTTCTTCCCGTGGTTTTGGCTGTTCGCATAAAATTTATTTTCGTGGCGGCATTTTGACACTATCTCGGCTCTTTTGTTTAAAATAATTTCTTTGTCGGCATTTACTAAGTGAAGCTTTTCTTTTCTTTTCTTTTCTTTTTCTTTTCTCTTTTCTTTTTCTTTTCTTTTCGAAACAAACCCGTCTTTAAACAAACCCAAAGCAATCAAAAGGCAGAGTTGAAGCAAGTCTAACTATTTCACTATTTCGGCAGTACCTAATTTCGCTTTCCGAGTTCCGACCGTTTGGCGAAATGGTTCGTAATATTTACGACGAACATGTTACCGCTGGGTTAGTGGTGTTGGCGGGCTCAACATGGTTCTGGCGACTACTATCTACTGCGCACCATATCGTAGCGGAAGTCTCATTGGATTTGGAAACTGTAAACCACGAACAAGTTAAACAAATTTTGCATTCATTCAAGGTTAATAAGGCTGCTGGTATTGACAAAGTTCCTGTGAGAATGATTAGAGATGCGGAACAGGAACTTAGTCCTTCGATAGCATATCTCATAATGTTGAGTAATTAGGGACATTAGGGATATCGTAGGACATACGACTTGACCGCTGGGGGTCGAGTGATCCTCGTGTTTTGAAAGAATAAAGCAAACTTGTGTGTGTAATTTATGTTCGTGTGAATAAAACGTCTATTTGTGTGCCTAAATCGTTCCCGACCAGTGAACACAGAATGAGAATATACTACATGGTCCTATCGAGAGCCGGATTGGGAACAGAAATAAGGAGCCAAATGATTTATGTCAGCGATTAACGTCGAGCGAAAGAAACACAATCTGACGAGGTATTAATTATTATTGTGTTATATTACGGCAGTTACGTTGTACATTATTTCTTATTGATTGAACGATGTCTGAGTCCCTAAAGAGAGATAAGAAATCTAGAAAGGCTCACAGATCACACGTACGTCGAATAATGAGCGAGGCCAATGAACTGTCGTTGATCTTCGACCCAATGAATCCCGATCATCGCCAAAAGATGAAACACTACATGTCTACTTTGAAGATGAAGAACGATCTTATAAGCGAGTTGGACAAGAAAATTCTTAGTGCGATTAAAGAAGCTGATATCGAGAACGAAATTGAAGAAACATCAGTGTTTATGGACTCAATTAACTTAGCTTTAGTCGCCCTCGAAGAAATAAAGATCGACGAAGTTGAAGAGCAACAAACAGGAAATAGTCATGGTATAAATTGTAGGCTGTTGCGGTATATCGATATACCGAAAATTATCGTTTTTTTATAAATACCGATTATTCGATATTTAAATTTTCGATATATCGGAATATCGATATTTTTCGGTATTATCGTATCACGTTTACGTTTGTATATTTAAACAACATATCAAGCTTTTCCAGAGCTAAAACGTGTTTGTTGACGTTGGTGTTGCAAGGTGAACCAACCAACCAGTGCAACCACCGCCGAAGAAAGTCAAGAAGACGCTTTGCTCCATCACTAGCATGCGGAAGTCGTCTCAAGTGTCATCGCCAGCGCATTCGCTGCGCGCGGGATCGATTAGTAAAGGAGATGAAGAAATTTGTGAAAACAGACACAATCAATGGCGACGATGATCCTTTGTTGTGGTGGAAATGCCATGCTCGAGACTTTCCAAATGCTCAGTCAGTTGGCACGGAAATATCTGTCAATTCCTACCAGTAGTTCGCCGTCTGAGAGACTATTTAGTAAAGCCGGTCAGATTGTTACCGCGCAAAGGGCTCAGCTAAAGCCAGACCAAGCAAATATGCTCGTGTTTCTGGCAGAAAACTTGTAAATAGCGTTAGTAGGTTACCGCCCCGCCCCCCCCCCCCCCCATATAACGTGTAATCACGCTGCAATCACGTGTGCAGCGTACGTATAAGATTTGACGTCACGCTGCAGGATTAAGATTGGAATAATAATGAGCGTACGTACAGTATATGGATCACATAATTTGAGCAATTCGTTTATATTCTTTTGTAAATTTGGTGGTTCTTAAAAGAACTGTTTTGTATTTGTCTTTAATGTTGCAACCATGCTCCAAATGCTTCGACTTCTGCTTATAGACTAACTTTCATCTTGTCAAGAAACTTCCCCATTATAGCATACACTGTAAAAAATGAACTGTTAAAACAACCGTTAAAATTGGTTACAACCATTATAAAATGGTTAAAAATATTGAATAGGTTATAACCAAATTTAAATGGTTGTATTAACCAATTATGAATAGGTTACCATAAAATAGTCTGTCAAAATAACCAAATAAAATTAACCAATAATTATTTGGTTATATTAAAATTAATAGTGTTAACACAGACAACTAATTCCATAATTGGTTGAAATGACATTATTAATTTGTTGTTTTAACCAATTCGAAAGGTTATAAATAACCAAAATATAAAATTGGTTAAAATAACCCAAAAATAGTTATATATAGAACAAATTGGTTGTCATTAACCAGAAGAATAAAGGCCTGTGGTTTATTATTTAACTTAAATAAGATGTATAAATCTATACTATTTATCTAACAATTCATTATATATATATACATCAAAGACATCAAGAGATTAATACTATAAAGCTAAATGACACTACCAAAAAGATGGCGACTCGTTGAATTTCCTATAATCATTTGCGGGTGAGTGAACAAATATATTTCATAAAGACGAGAAGACCTCCCAAAGCAAAAAGAAACTGCAGAATGAAAAAGTCGTCAATAATTTTGGAAAATATTTATTGCTATACCGAAGTTTATCTGTTTTTACAACTTATTTCTGACTACAAAGGATTGTAGGAAAATTTACAGCCACCATTTTCATTGTTACTGCCAATCGTTATTTTTACTGCATGAATAGCCACATATTCTCGCGTATTCTGCGATCTATACGCTTCAGAATAAAACGCCTATTACCAGATATTCAGACAAAGATTACTGGTATGAATATTTTGCATATTCATACAATATTCGCACTAGTAATATCTATCGAATATTATTATGGGATATTAATGGAGTATTCACTTTTAGAATATTCGGTATATGATCTTGCCGGTATTTCATACATGAGAGGTTTTTTACAGTTAATTATTGTAAATGCTGGCATCAATTATTGACACGTATTCAGCTAGACGTAGTGGAGTCATGTTAAATTATTAAAATAATAATAGGTAAAGATTAGTTCAAAGTAGCAGTTGGTCGAGTAAATATTTTTTGTCGAGAGATAACCACGGGCGGAGAGGGAGGGTGAGCACGCCATTTATCCCGGTCAGCGGCAAGCAATCGTCTTCTGGACGATCTTTTTTAGTAGCTGCGAGAGATGCCCTGCATGCTAACCCAAAAACAACTTAGATCCTAACCCTAACCCCCCGTCCAGAAGACGACTGCTTGCCGCTGACCAGGATAAATGGCGTGCTCACCCTCTCCGCCCGTGGTGTAACGTTTTCGATTACGTTCGCAGGAGTTTCATTTTCGAATTTTTATGGAACATGGAAACGCGCATGCGTGGACGTCATTGCCTCGCGGGTTTTCCGCCTTGCGTGTGTTTTCCTCCGCTGCCCGAAACAAACCCGTCTTTAAACAAACCCGAAACAATCAAACAAAAATAAACTATAGTTTCTATGCTAAAAACTATAGTTTTTAAGCAAAAACAATAGTTTTCTAGTAAAAACTATAGTTTTTGCCATAGAAACTATAGTTACCTATTAAACTATAGTTTCCTAATCATAAAAACTATAGTTTCTTTGCCAAAAACTATAGTTTTTTAATAACAACTATAGTCGTTGAGTAAAAACTTTTGTTTTCTAGTAAAAACTATAGTCTTTGCCATATAATTAACTATAGTTACCTATTAAACTATAGTTTCTTTGCCAAAAACTATAGACTTTGAATAAAAACTATAGTTTGAGTGAAAGCTATATGTTTTGAGTGAAAACTATAGTTTCCCACGATAACTATATTACTATATTTAAAAAAACTATAGTTTTGTTTTTGAGTAAAAACTAGTTTCCTATATATGGTGACCCTATTAAAACTATAGTTTTGTATAACAATATAACTACATTTAAAAACTTTATTTTATGCCAGACACTATAGTTCTGGGTCTTACCCAGAACTATACTGTAGTTCTGGGTAAGAACTATAGATTACCAATTAAAACTATAGTTTCCAATAACTATATATACTGCATTTAAAAATGTTATTACCCATAGTCCCGGGCCGCGGGGTGAAGTCCCTGGGTACGAGGTTGCCTATAGATTTGATTAATCTAAAATAACACAGTTAAGTTAGTGTAAATATCATCTAACCCTAACTCGCCTAACTCTGATGATCCTAACACTGATCTTAATTCTTAACCATGATAGGTCACTGATAGGTGTACCCAAAGTACTTTTACAAAACTGCTTCCCATTTCACTGGGTCTCCCTCCCCAAGAGCCCATAGAGATCATAAATAAAACTCTTGATTTATGATTTTTTTTATTTATTTATTAAAAAAATGTTTTATGATCTCTATGCAAGAGCCTGCATTGCAGGCTATTACCTTGTACCCAGGGTCTTATCTCCGCTCTCCCCCACGCTGCTTGTGAGACGACAAGGGATCACGGGATACTTCACAAATTTACCACGCGGCCATTTCGAAATGTTTGAAGGCAAACTTGTAGTTTCTTTGTGTTTGATCGTTATATTTTGATATTTAATTTGAATTCCTTGGCTGTATTTTGTGATGGTTTTCAAAAGGACTCGTTCCTTTCCTAGTCGTGGGCTGTAGACGAGGATTCCAATCATATTTTTTACGGTAAGTCACATTCAGTTTAATCGTATATTTGTATATTATAATTTGAGTCGGAGTCAGCCACTAAGCTGTCGAATAAGCTGCTTAATAATGCGCATTTATTTATTCCCTGTTTATATCCAATGGTTTGTTTTCATACTTATTGCAATCAAATGATTGGATGGTTATTTTAGAGGTTAATAATTGCGTTGTGTTTGCCTGTATGTTCGGCCTGATAATTTGGTTTGAATCACAGTTTAGATAGCTGTGAAAGGAAGCAAGTCGAGTGAAGTGCAAACGCTGCTCACTTTGTTGGAGGATTGTGAGACTGAAAAAGAGAAAGGTATCTGTCTGTGTTTAATGTTTTAGTATTTAGCAATATTGCAGTTTACTGTGGCATGTGTGTCGTAAAGGCTGGTTTTAATTTTAAATAGTGACAGAAGCGACATAGTCAGAATCAGAAGCGTGATAAACTAACGTTTCGAGCGAAGGCCTTCGCTCGAAACGTTAGTTTATTATCGAATATATATAATACATTTAGGGCCTTCGCTCGAAACGTTAGTTTATTATCGGATATATATCATACATTTACACGTTCTCCGATTTGGCAGTACACCAACCGTTCTCTATTTCTATATATAATATAGATAGATATAGATAGATATAGATAGATAGATAAGTAGATAGATAGATAGATAGATAGATAGATAGATAGATAGATAGATAGATAGATAGATAGATAGATAGATAGATAGATAGATAGATAGATAGATAGATAGATAGATATATAGATAGATAGATAGGGGGTGGGCCAACCGCCAATAAGTAGAAAAATCTAATGTTATGCACTAGAAATATGGTACATTTTAAGCAGCCTTTTTGACTAATCTAAGTGTATTTTTGCTTTTAGAAATGGAGAATCGTTGCATTTTTGCTGGGTCGCCGTATGCCCTTGGAGAGAAGACAGCAGATAAATTTACACCAGGGGAATGCTTTTGGGAAGTTGTGCCGGTAAGTTACTGTAATACAAAACAGTATACTGTACACGAGTCTAGTAACTAGGGGTGCACCGGATAGTACTTTTTACTATCCGGCCGGATACCGGATACCGGATATGCCAGATAGTTAAAAATTATCCGGCCGGATACCGGATATTTTCTTATTCAAGACTCAGGTCTCCTTTTCAGGTTGTCTAAAAGTGTGCATCATATCTTGACATGTAATAATAGGATAGGAGCCAAAAGGGTTTCTTTCCAAGAGCCCAATGATACTCAAAATGTTAAGTGTTTGGCTTTTTGGTAATCAACATTCTTGTCCAACACACTAAGTAATAACATAATTCCATGAACACACACTCCAATGACTCCACTTTCCGTTTCCAGTCAATCATATAATTCAAATAAGATTAGATGCACAAACATGAAACGTCAAACAAGTTTAAATATTAAATTAGTATTGAGTTTCTCATCATTTTCTTGTGTTATGCGAAAGCCGCAAAATCATATTTTCCCATTCATACAAATCTCATTATTGTATTTTACTTTTCTGTTATAGGACAATGCTGGTGTTGATCTCGATGCAAAAATCAAATCCTGCTCCACTCCAAAGCTGATTTCAACTGGGACTCTGCAGGATTTGCACTCCTTGGCTTTGATTGCGGAGGGCATGGTTGTCCTGAAGTTCAAATTTTGAACGCCGTGATTTGTTTATTGTCTGCATACTATGTTTTTAATGCACAGTACCCAAAAGGAAAAAGTGGGCAAAGCAAAAACGTGTTTTTGTTCCTTGAGTACATGTGAATATCGTCTTCGCCACAAGGAAAAGCTATACCAATTGGGTTGGAAAATTTCCTGAGTATTTTTACAGCAATCGGACTGTTATTTCAAAAGTTATCACTGTGTTGAGTGAGAAAAACACTTTTTCGAGAAAAAGTGTTTTTCTCCCAAATTTGACGCAAAAAGTGAAATTTGCTGAAAATTAACCAAAATATGCTGTCTTAGGCGTAGAACGCAATAAAACCATTTTTACAGCAATCGGACTGTTATTTCAAAAGTTATCACTGAGTTGAGTGAGAAAAACACTTTTTCGAGAAAAAGTGTTTTTCTCCCAAATTTGACGCAAAAAGTATAATTAGCTGAAAATTAACCAAAATATGCTGTCTTAGGGGTAGAACGCAATAACACCATTTTTACAGCAATCGCACCGTTATTTCAAAAGTTATCACTGTGTTGAGTGAGAAAAACACTTTTTCGAGAAAAAGTGTTTTTCTCCCAAATTTGACGCAAAAAGTTAAATTTGCTGAAAATTAACCAAAATATGCTGTCTTAGGCGTAGAACGCAATAAAACCATTTTTACAGCAATCGGACTGTTATTTCAAAAGTTATCACTGTGTTGAGTGAGAAAAACACTTTTTCGAGAAAAAGTGTTTTTCTCCCAAATTTGACGCAAAAAGTGAAATTTGCTGAAAATTAACCAAAATATGCTGTCTTAGGCGTAGAACGCAATAAAACCATTTTTACAGCAATCGGACTGTTATTTCAAAAGTTATCACTGTGTTGAGTGAGAAAAAACACTTTTTCGAGAAAAAGTGTTTTTCTCCCAAATTTGACGCAAAAAGTGAAATTTGCTGAAAATTAACCTAAATATGCTGTCTTAGGCGTAGAAAGCAATAAAACCATTTTTACAGCAATCGGACTGTTATTTCAAAAGTTATCACTGTGTTGAGTGAGAAAAACACTTTTTCGAGAAAAAGTGTTTTTTCTCCCAAATTTGACGCAAAAAGTGAAATTTGCTGAAAATTAACCAAAATATGCTGTCTTAGGCGTAGAACGCAATAAAACCATTTTTACAGCAATCCGACTGTTATTTCAAAAGTTATCACTGTGTTGAGTGAGAAAAACACTTTTTCGAGAAAAAGTGTTTTTCTCCCAAATTTGACGCAAAAAGTTAAATTTGCTAAAAATTAACCAAAATATGCTGTCTTAGGCGTAGAACGCAATAAAACCATTTTTACAGCAATCGGACTGTTATTTCAAAAGTTATCACTGTGTTGAGTGAGAAAAACACTTTTTCGAGAAAAAGTGTTTTTCTCCCAAATTTGACGCAAAAAGTAAAATTTGCTGAAAATTAACCAAAATATGCTGTCTTAGGAGTAGAACGCAATAAAACCATTTTTACAGCAATCGGACTGTTATTTCGAAAGTTATCACTGTCTTGAGTGAGAAAAACACTTTTTCGAGAAAAAGTGTTTTTCTCCCAAATTTGACGCAAAAAGTGAAATTTGCTGAAAATTAACCAAAATATGCTGTCTTAGGCGTAGAACGCAATAAAACCATTTTTACAGCAATCGGACTGTTATTTCAAAAGTTATCACTGTGTTGAGTGAGAAAAACACTTTTTCCAGAAAAAGTGTTTTTCTCCCAAATTTGACGCAAAAAGTAAAATTTGCTGAAAATTAACCAAAATATGCTGTCTTAGGCGTAGAACGCAATAAACCATTTTTACAGCAATCGGACTGTTATTTCAAAAGTTATCACTGTGTTGAGTGAGAAAAACACTTTTTCGAGAAAAAGTGTTTTTCTCCCAAATTTGACGCAAACAGTGAAATTTGCTGAAAATTAACCAAAATATGCTGTCTTAGGCGTAGAACGCAATAAAACCATTTTTACAGCAATCGGACTGTTATTTCAAAAGTTATCACTGTGTTGAGTGACAAAAACACTTTTTCGAGAAAAAGTGTTTTTCTCCCAAATTTGACGCAAAAAGTAAAGTTTGCTGAAAATTAACCAAAATATGCTGTCTTAGGCGTAGAACGCAATAAAATCATTTTTACAGCAATCGGACTGTTATTTCAAAAGTTATCACTGTGTTGAGTGAGAAAAACACTTTTTCGAGAAAAAGTGTTTTTCTCCCAAATTTGACGCAAAAAGTGAAATTTGCTGAAAATTAACCAAAATATGCTGTCTTAGGCGTAGAACGCAATAAAACCATTTTTACAGCAATCGGACTGTTATTTCAAAAGTTATCACTGTGTTGAGTGAGAAAAACACTTTTTCGAGAAAAAGTGTTTTTCTCCCAAATTTGACGCAAAAAGTAAAATTTGCTGAAAATTAACCAAAATATGCTTCTTAGGCGTAGAACGCAATAAAACCATTTTTACAGCAATCGGACTGTTATTTCAAAAGTTATCACTGTGTTGAGTGAGAAAAACACTTTTTCGAGAAAAAGTGTTTTTCTCCCAAATTTGACGCAAAAAGTGAAATTTGCTGAAAATTAACCAAAATATGCTGTCTTAGGCGTAGAACGCAATAAAACCATTTTTACAGCAATCCGACTGTTATTTCAAAAGTTATCACTGTGTTGAGTGAGAAAAACACTTTTTCGAGAAAAAGTGTTTTTCTCCCAAATTTGACGCAAAAAGTGAAATTTGCTGAAAATTAACCAAAATATGCTGTCTTAGGCGTAGAACGCAATAAAACCATTTTTACAGCAATCGGACTGTTATTTCAAAAGTTATCACTGTGTTGAGTGAGAAAAACACTTTTTCGAGAAAAAGTGTTTTTCTCCCAAATTTGACGCAAAAAGTAAAATTTGCTGAAAATTAACCAAAATATGCTGTCTTAGGCGTAGAACGCAATAAAACCATTTTTACAGCAATCGGACTGTTATTTCAAAAGTTATCACTGTGTTGAGTGAGAAAAGCACTTTTTCGAGAAAAAGTGTTTTTCTCCCAAATTTGACGCAAAAAGTGAAATTTGCTGAAAATTAACCAAAATATGCTGTCTTAGGCGTAGAAAGCAATAAAACCATTTTTACAGCAATCGGACTGTTATTTCAAAAGTTATCACTGTGTTGAGTGAGAAAAACACTTTTTCGAGAAAAAGTGTTTTTCTCCCAAATTTGACGCAAAAAGTAAAATTAGCTGAAAATTAACGAAAATATGCTGTCTTAGGCGTAGAACGCAATAAAACCATTTTTACAGCAATCGGACTGTTATTTCAAAAGTTATCACTGTGTTGAGTGAGAAAAACACTTTTTCGAGAAAAAGTGTTTTTCTCCCAAATTTGACGCAAAAAGTGAAATTTGCTGAAAATTAACCAAAATATGCTGTCTTAGGCGTAAAACGCAATAAAACCATTTTTACAGCAATCGGACTGTTATTTCAAAAGTTATCACTGTGTTGAGTGAGAAAAACACTTTTTCGAGAAAAAGTGTTTTTCTCCCAAATTTGACGCAAAAAGTAAAATTTGCTGAAAATTAACCAAAATATGCTGTCTTAGGCGTAAAACGCAAAAAAACCATTTTTACAGCAATCCGACTGTTATTTCAAAAGTTATCACTGTGTTTGAGTGAGAAAAGCACTTTTTCGAGAAAAAGTGTTTTTCTCGCCCAAATTTGACGCAAAAAAAGTGAAATTTGCTGAAAATTAACCAAAATATGCTGTCTTAGGCGTAGAAACGAATAAAACCATTTTTATAGCAATCGGACTGTTATTTCAAAAGTTATCACTGTGTTGAGTGAGAAAAACACTTTTCGAGAAAAAGTGTTTTTCTCCCAAATTTGACGCAAAAAGTAAAATTTGCTGAAAATTAACCAAAATATGCTTCTTAGGCGTAGATCGCAATAAAACTCTTTTTACAGCAATCGCACTGTTATTTCAAAAGTTATCACTGTGTTGAGTGAGAAAAACACTTTTTCGAGAAAAAGTGTTTTTCTCCCAAATTTGACGCAAAAAGTGAAATTTGCTGAAAATTAACCAAAATATGCTGTCTTAGGCGTAGAACGCAATAAAACCATTTTTACAGCAATCGGACTGTTATTTCAAAAGTTATCACTGTGTTGAGTGAGAAAAACACTTTTTCGAGAAAAAGTGTTTTTCTCCCAAATTTGACGCAAAAAGTGAAATTTGCTGAAAATTAACCAAAATATGCTGTCTTAGGCGTAGAACGCAATAAAACCATTTTTATAGCAATCGGACTGTTATTTCAAAAGTTATCACTGGTGTTGAGTGAGAAAAACACTTTTTTCGAGAAAAAGTGTTTTTTCTCCCAAATTTGACGCAAAAAGTGAAATTTGCTGAAAATTAACCAAAATATGCTGTCTTAGGCGTAGAACGCAATAAAACCATTTTTACAGCAATCCGACTGTTATTTCAAAAGTTATCACTGTGTTGAGTGAGAAAAACACTTTTTCGAGAAAAAGTGTTTTTCTCCCAAATTTGACGCAAAAAGTGAAATTTGCTGAAAATTAACCAAAATATGCTGTCTTAGGCGTAGAACGCAATAAAACCATTTTTACAGCAATCGCACTGTTATTTCAAAAGTTATCACTGTGTTGAGTGAGAAAAACACTTTTTCGAGAAAAAGTGTTTTCTCCCAAATTTGACGCAAAAAGTAAAATTTGCTGAAAATTAACCAAAATATGCTGTCTTAGGCGTAGAACGCAATAAAACCATTTTTACAGCAATCGGACTGTTATTTCAAAAGTTATCACTGTGTTGAGTGAGAAAAACACTTTTTCGAGAAAAAGTGTTTTTTCCTCCCAAATTTGACGCAAAAAGTGAAATTTGCTGAAAATTAACCAAAATATGCTGTCTTAGGCGTAGAACGCAATAAAACCATTTTTACAGCAATCGGACTGTTATTTCAAAAGTTATCACTGTGTTGAGTGAGAAAAAACACTTTTCTCGAGAAAAAGTGTTTTTCTCCCAAATTTTGACGCAAAAAGTGAAATTTGCTGAAAATTAACCAAAATATGCTGTCTTAGGCGTAGAACGCAAATAAAACCATTTTTACAGCAATCGGACTGTTATTTCAAAAGTTATCACTGTGTTGAGTGAGAAAAACACTTTTTCGAGAAAAAGTGTTTTTTCTCCCAAATTTGACGCAAAAAGTAAAATTTGCTGAAAATTAACCAAAATATGCTGTCTTAAGGCGTAGAACGCAATAAAACCATTTTTACAGCAATCGGACTGTTATTTCAAAAGTTTATCACTGTTTTGAGTGAGAAAAACACTTTTTCGAGAAAAAGTGTTTTTCTCCCAAATTTTGACGCAAAAAGTAAAATTTGCTGAAAATTAACCAAAATATGCTGTCTTAGGCGTAGAACGCAATAAAACCATTTTTACAGCAATCGGACTGTTATTTCAAAAGTTATCACTGTGTTGAGTGAGAAAAACACTTTTTCGAGAAAAAGTGTTTTTCTCCCAAATTTGACGCAAAAAGTAAAATTTGCTGAAAATTAACCAAAATATGCTGTCTTAGGCGTAGAACGCAATAAAACCATTTTTACAGCAATCGGACTGTTATTTCAAAAGTTATCACTGTGTTGAGTGAGAAAAACACTTTTTCGAGAAAAAGTGTTTATCTCCCAAATTTGACGCAAAAAGTGAAATTTGCTGAAAATTAACCAAAATATGCTGTCTTAGGCGTAGAACGCAATAAAACCATTTTTACAGCAATCGGACTGTTATTTCAAAAGTTATCACTGTGTTGAGTGAGAAAAACACTTTTTCGAGAAAAAGTGTTTTTCTCCCAAATTTGACGCAAAAAGTAAAATTTGCTGAAAATTAACCAAAATATGCTGTCTTAGGCGTAGAACGCAATAAAACCATTTTTACAGCAATCGGACTGTTATTTCAAAAGTTATCACTGTGTTAGTGAGAAAAACACTTTTTCGAGAAAAAGTGTTTTTCTCCCAAATTTGACGCAAAAAGTGAAATTTGCTGAAAATTAACCAAAATATGCTGTCTTAGGCGTAGAACGCAATAAAACCATTTATAGAGCAATCGGACTGTTATTTCAAAAGTTATCACTGTGTTGAGTGAGAAAAACACTTTTTCGAGAAAAAGTGTTTTTCTCCCAAATTTGACGCAAAAAGTGAAATTTGCTGAAAATTAAACAAAATATGCTGTCTTAGGCGTAGAAACGCAATAAAACCATTTTTACAGCAATCGGACTGTTATTTCAAAAGTTATCACTGTGTTGAGTGAGAAAAACACTTTTTCGAGAAAAAGTGTTTTTCTCCCAAATTTGACGCAAAAAGTGAAATTTGCTGAAAATTAACCAAAATATGCTGTCTTAGGCGTAGAACGCAATAAAACCATTTTTACCGCAATCCGACTGTTATTTCAAAAGTTATCACTGTGTTGAGTGAGAAAAACACTTTTTCGAGAAAAAGTGTTTTTCTCCCAAATTTGACGCAAAAAGTGAAATTTGCTGAAAATTAAACAAAATATGCTGTCTTAGGCGTAGAACGCAATAAAACCATTTTTACAGCAATCGGACTGTTATTTCAAAAGTTATCACTGTGTTGAGTGAGAAAAACACTTTTTCGAGAAAAAGTGTTTTTCTCCCAAATTTGACGCAAAAAGTGAAATTTGCTCAAAATTAACCAAAATATGCTGTCTTAGGCGTAGAACGCAATAAAACCATCTTTACAGCAATCGGACTGTTATTTCAAAAGTTATCACTGTGTTGAGTGAGAAAAACACTTTTTCGAGAAAAAGTGTTTTTCTCCCAAATTTGACGCAAAAAGTGAAATTTGCTGAAAATTAACCAAAATATGCTGTCTTAGGCGTAGAACGCAATAAAACCATTTTTACAGCAATCGGACTGTTATTTCAAAAGTTATCACTGTGTTGAGTGAGAAAAACACTTTTTCGAGAAAAAGTGTTTTTCTCCCAAATTTGACGCAAAAACTGAAATTTGCTGAAAATTAACCAAAATATGCTGTCTTACGCGTAAAACGCAATAAAACCATTTTTTCAGCAATCGGACTGTTATTTCAAAAGTTATCACTGTTCCGAGAGAGAAAAACACTTTTTCGAGAAAAAGTGTTTTTCTCCCAAATTTGACGCAAAAACTGAAATTTGCTGAAAATTAACCAAAATATGCTGTCTTAGGCGCAGAACGCAATAAAACCATTTTTACAGCAATCGGACTGTTATTTCAAAAGTTATCACTGTGTTAGTGAGAAAAACACTTTTTCGAGAAAAAGTGTTTTTCCTCCCAAATTTTGACGCAAAAAGTGAAATTTGCTGAAAATTAACCAAAATATTGCTGTTCTTAGGCGTAGAACGCAATAAAACCCATTTTTAACAGCAATCGGACTGTTATGTTCAAAAGTTATCACCCCTCTGTTGTTGAGTGGAGAAAAACACTTTTTCGAGAAAAAGTGTTTTTTCTCCCAAATTTGACGCAAAAAGTGAAATTTGCTGAAGAATTAACCAAAATATTGCTGGTCTTAGAGGCGTAGAACGCAATAAAACCATTTTTACAGCAATCGGACTGTTATTTCAAAAGTTATTCACTCGTGTTGAGTTGAGAAAAAACACTTTTTCGAAGAAAAAAGTGTTCTTTCTCACCAAATTTGACGCAAAAAGTGAAATTTGCTGAAAATTAACCAAAATATGCTGTCATAGGCGTAAGAACGCAACTAAAACCATTTTTACAGCAATTCGACTGTTATTTCAAAAGTTATCACTGGTGTTGAGTTGAGAAAAACACACTTTTTCGAGAAAAAAGTGCTTTTTTCCTCCCCAAATTTTGACTGCAAAAATAGTGAAATTTGCTTGAAAAATTAACCAAAATATGCTGGTCTATTAGGCGTAGAAACGCAATAAAACCAATGTTTAACAGCAATCGGACTGTTATTTCAAAAGTTATCACTGTGTTGAGTGAGAAAAACACTTTTTCGAGAAAAAGTGTTTTCTCTTCCAAAATTTGACGCAAAAAGTGAAATTTGCTGAAAAATTTAACCAAAATATGCTGTCTTAGGCGTAGAAACGCAATAAAAACCATTTTTACACCGCAATCGGACTGTTATTTTCAAAAGTTATCACTGTGTTGAGTGAGAAAAACACTTTTTTCGAGAGAAAAGTGTTTTTCTCCCAAATTTGACGCAAAAAGTGAAATTTTGCTGAAAATTAAACCAAAATATGGCTGTCATTAGGCGTAGAACGCAATAAAAACCATTTTTACAGCAATCGGACTGTTATTTCAAAAAGTTATACACTGTGTTGAGTGAGAAAAACACTTTTTCGAGAAAAAGTGTTTTTCTTCTGCCGAAATTTGACGCAAAAAGTGAAATTTTCTCAAAATTAACCAAAATATGCTGTCTTAGGCTAGAACGCAATAAAACCATCTTTACAGCAATCGAACTGTTATTTCAAAAGTTATCAATGTTTTGAGCTGATGAAAAACACATTTTCGAGAAAAAGTGTTTTTCTCTCCAAATATTTGACGCAAAAAGTAAAATTTGCCTAAAAATTAACCAAACTATGCTGTCTTAGGCGTAGAACGCAATAAACCATATTTACAGCAATCGGACTGTTATTTCAAAAGTTATCACTGTGTTGAGTGAGAAAAACACTTTTTTCGAGAAAAAGTGTTTTTTCTCACAAATTTTGAACGCAAAAAGTGAAAATTTGCTGAAAATTAACCAAAATAATGCTGGTCTTAAGCGTAGAACGCAATAAAAAACCATTTTGACAGCAATCGGACTGTTATTTCAAAGTTTAGTCACGGTGTTGAGTGAGAAAAACACTTTTTTCGCGAAAAAGTGTTTTTCGTCCTCCAATTTTGAACGCAAAAAAAGTGAAATTTGCTGAAAATTAACCAAAATTCTTCGGTCTTAGGCGTCAGAACGCAATTAACAAACACCATTATTGAGAGCCAAGCGACTGTTTATTTTTCAAAAGTTATCACTCGGGTGAGTGAGAAAAACACTTTTTGTTCGAGAAAAAGTGTTTTTTCTCACCAAATTTGACGCAAAAAGTGAAATTTGCTGAAAATTAACCAAAATATGCTGTCTTAGGCGTAAACGCAATAAAACCATTTTACAGCAATCGGACTGTTATTTCAAAGTAAAAGTTATCACTGTGTTGAGTGAGAAAAACACTTTTTCGAGAAAAAGTGTTTTTCTCCCAAATTTGACGCAAAAAGTGAAATTTGCTGAAAATTAACCAAAATATGCTGTCTTAGGCGTAGAACGCAATAAAACCATTTTTACAGCAATCGGACTGTTATTTCAAAAGTTATCACTGTGTTGAGTGAGAAAAACACTTTTTCGAGAAAAAGTGTTTTTCTCCCAAATTTGACGCAAAAAGTGAAATTTGCTGAAAATTAACCAAAATATGCTGTCTTAGGCGTAGAACGCAATAAAACCATTTTTACAGCAATCGGACTGTTATTTCAAAAGTTATCACTGTGTTGAGTGAGAAAAACACTTTTTCGAGAAAAAGTGTTTTTCTCCCAAATTTGACGCAAAAAGTGAAATTTGCTGAAAATTAACCAAAATATGCTGTCTTAGGCGTAGAACGCAATAAAACCATTTTTACAGCAATCGGACTGTTATTTCAAAAGTTATCACTGTGTTGAGTGAGAAAAACACTTTTTCGAGAAAAAGTGTTTTTCTCCCAAATTTGACGCAAAAAGTGAAATTTGCTGAAAATTAACCAAAATATGCTGTCTTAGGCGTAGAACGCAATAAAACCATTTTTACAGCAATCGGACTGTTATTTCAAAAGTTATCACTGTGTTGAGTGAGAAAAACACTTTTTCGAGAAAAAAGTGTTTTTCTCCCAAATTTGACGCAAAAAGTGAAATTTGCTGAAAATTAACCAAATATGCTGTCTTAGGCGTAGAACGCAATAAAACCATTTTTACAGCAATCGGACTGTTATTTCAAAAGTTATCACTGTGTTGAGTGAGAAAAACACTTTTTCGAGAAAAAGTGTTTTTCTCCCAAATTTGACGCAAAAAGTGAAATTTGCTGAAAATTAACCAAAATATGCTGTCTTAGGCGTAGAACGCAATAAAACCATTTTTACAGCAATCGGACTGTTATTTCAAAAGTTATCACTGTGTTGAGTGAGAAAAACACTTTTTCGAGAAAAAGTGTTTTTCTCCCAAATTTGACGCAAAAAGTGAAATTTGCTGAAAATTAACCAAAATATGCTGTCTTAGGCGTAGAACGCAATAAAACCATTTTTACAGCAATCGGACTGTTATTTCAAAAGTTATCACTGTGTTGAGTGAGAAAAACACTTTTTCGAGAAAAAGTGTTTTTCTCCCAAATTTGACGCAAAAAGTGAAATTTGCTGAAAATTAACCAAAATATGCTGTCTTAGGCGTAGAACGCAATAAAACCATTTTTACAGCAATCGGACTGTTATTTCAAAAGTTATCACTGTGTTGAGTGAGAAAAACACTTTTTCGAGAAAAAGTGTTTTTCTCCCAAATTTGACGCAAAAAGTGAAATTTGCTCAAAATTAACCAAAATATGCTGTCTTAGGCGTAGAACGAACGCAATAAAACAATTTTTACAGTAATCGGACTGTTATTTCAAAAGTTATCACTGTGTTGAGTGAGAAAAACACTTTTTCGAGAAAAAGTGTTTTTCTCCCAAATTTGACGCAAAAAGTGAAATTTGCTGAAAATTAACCAAAATATGCTGTCTTAGGCGTAGAACGCAATAAAACCATTTTTACAGCAATCGGACTGTTATTTCAAAAGTTATCACTGTGTTGAGTGAGAAAAACACTTTTTCGAGAAAAAGTGTTTTTCTCCCAAATTTGACGCAAAAAGTGAAATTTGCTGAAAATTAACCAAAATATGCTGTCTTAGGCGTAGAACGCAATAAAACCATTTTTACAGCAATCGGACTGTTATTTCAAAAGTTATCACTGTGTTGAGTGAGAAAAACACTTTTTCGAGAAAAAGTGTTTTTCTCCCAAATTTGACGCAAAAAGTGAAATTTGCTGAAAATTAACCAAAATATGCTGTCTTAGGCGTAGAACGCAATAAAACCATTTTTACAGCAATCGGACTGTTATTTCAAAAGTTATCACTGTGTTGAGTGAGAAAAACACTTTTTCGAGAAAAAGTGTTTTTCTCCCAAATTTGACGCAAAAAGTGAAATTTGCTGAAAATTAACCAAAATATGCTGTCTTAGGCGTAGAACGCAATAAAACCATTTTTACAGCAATCGGACTGTTATTTCAAAAGTTATCACTGTGTTGAGTGAGAAAAACACTTTTTCGAGAAAAAGTGTTTTTCTCCCAAATTTGACGCAAAAAGTGAAATTTGCTGAAAATTAACCAAAATATGCTGTCTTAGGCGTAGAACGCAATAAAACCATTTTTACAGCAATCGGACTGTTATTTCAAAAGTTATCACTGTGTTGAGTGAGAAAAACACTTTTTCGAGAAAAAGTGTTTTTCTCCCAAATTTGACGCAAAAAGTGAAATTTGCTGAAAATTAACCAAAATATGCTGTCTTAGGCGTAGAACGCAATAAAACCATTTTTACAGCAATCGGACTGTTATTTCAAAAGTTATCACTGTGTTGAGTGAGAAAAACACTTTTTCGAGAAAAAGTGTTTTTCTCCCAAATTTGACGCAAAAAGTGAAATTTGCTGAAAATTAACCAAAATATGCTGTCTTAGGCGTAGAACGCAATAAAACCATTTTTACAGCAATCGGACTGTTATTTCAAAAGTTATCACTGTGTTGAGTGAGAAAAACACTTTTTCGAGAAAAAGTGTTTTTCTCCCAAATTTGACGCAAAAAGTGAAATTTGCTGAAAATTAACCAAAATATGCTGTCTTAGGCGTAGAACGCAATAAAACCATTTTTACAGCAATCGGACTGTTATTTCAAAAGTTATCACTGTGTTGAGTGAGAAAAACACTTTTTCGAGAAAAAGTGTTTTTCTCCCAAATTTGACGCAAAAAGTGAAATTTGCTGAAAATTAACCAAAATATGCTGTCTTAGGCGTAGAACGCAATAAAACCATTTTTACAGCAATCGGACTGTTATTTCAAAAGTTATCACTGTGTTGAGTGAGAAAAACACTTTTTCGAGAAAAAGTGTTTTTCTCCCAAATTTGACGCAAAAAGTGAAATTTGACTGAAAATTAACCAAAATATGCTGTCTTAGGAGTAGAAACGCAATAAAACCATTTCCCAGCAATCGGACTGTTATTTCAAAAGTTATCCACTGAGTTGACGTGAGCAAATAACTTTTTCGTGAAAAAGTAGTTTTTACTCCTAAATGTGACGCAAAACAGTGAAATTTGCTGAAAAATTAACCGATTAAATATGCTGTCTAAGGCGTAGAACGCAATAACACCATTTTTACAGACTCACAATCGGACAGTTATTTCAAAAGTTTATCTCTTGTGTTGAGGCGAAGAAAAACACTTTTTCGAGGGAAAAGTCGTGTTTCTTCTCCCAAATTTGACGCAAAAAAAGTGAAATTTGCTGAAAAATTAACCAAAATATGCTGTCTTAGGCGTAGTAAGCAAGTAAAACCCCTATTTTTACCAGCAAATACGGACTGTTATTTCAAAATGTTATCACTGTGTTGAGGTTGAGGGAAAACCACTTTTTCGAGAAAGTGTTTTTTCTCCACAAATTTGACGCAAAAAGTGAAATTTGCTGAAAATTAACCAAAATATGCTGTCTTAGGCGTAGAACGCTGTAAAACCATTGTTACAGCAATCGCGGACTGTTACTTTCAAAAGCTTATTCACTGTGTTGAGTGAGAAAATCACATTTTTCAGAGGAAAAAGTGTTTTTCTTCCCATAATTTGACGCAAAAGTGAAATTTTGCATGAAAATAAACCAAAATATCGCTCGTCTAAAGCGTAGGGAACGCAATATAAAAACCATTTGTACAGCAATCGGACTGTTATTTCAAAAAGGTTATCACTGTGTTGAGTGCAGGCAAAAAACTCTTTTTCGAGATAAAAAGTGTTTTTTTCTCCCAAATTTGACGGCTAATAAAAAGTGAAATTTGCTGCAAATTAACCAAAATAGTGATTCTGTCTTAGGCGTTAAAACAGAATTAAAACCAATTTTTTCTAGAGCAATCCGGAGTGTTATTTCAAAAGTTATCACTGTGTTGAGTGAGGAAAATCATAAAAAATCAACACGTCTTTTTCGAGAAAAAGTGTTTTTCTCCCAAATTTGACGCAAAAAGTGAAATTTGCTTGAAAATTACCCAAAATATGTTGGTCAGGTAGGCGTTTAGAACGCAATAACACCATTTTTACAGCAATCGAGTCAGTTATTTCAAAAGTTATCTATCATCCATTGTGTTGTGCAGCCGAGATAATATACATATCTTTTTCCGATGGGTAGGAAATAAGTTGTTTTTCTCTCCCCTCAAATTTGGACGCAAAAAAGTTGAAATTCTGCTGAAAAATTAACCTAAAATATTGCTGTACCATGCTTCTGTTCTTATGGGCGTTTTAGAACGCAATTACACCATTTCTTACAGCATTTCGGACACAGTTATTTACAAAAAGTTTTCACTGTGTTGTTAATGAGGAAAAACACTTTTTCGAGGAAAAAAGTGTTTTTCTCCCAAATTTGACGCAAAAAAGTGAAAAATTTGCTGAAAAATTAACCAAAATATGCTTGGTCTTTAAGAGTACAAAGCAATAAAACCATTTTTACTCAGCAATCGGAACTGTTTTATTTTCAAAAGTTTATCACTGTGTTGAGTCGAGAAAATAACACCTTTTTCGAGTAAAAAGTGTTTTTCTCCCCAAATTTGGGACGCAAAAAGTGAAATTAGCTGTAAAACTTACACCATAATATGCTGTCTTAAGCTGTAGCAACGACAATTAAAACCATTTTTACAGCAATCGGACTGTTATCTTTCAAAATGTTATGCACTGTGTTGATGTCGAGAAAAAAACAACTTTTATCGATGAATCAAAAGGTGTTTTTTTCCTCCCAAATTTGACACAAACAAGCGAAATTAGCTGAAAATATAACCAAAATATGCTGTCTTAGGTCGTTGTGAGTAATTATCCCGCCTAAATTTAAAACCATTTTACAGCAAATCGGATTGTTTTATTTCAAAAGTTATCAATCTGTTGTAGGTGAGAAATATACACTTTTTCATTGAGAAAAAGTGGTTTTTTCTCCCCAAATTTGATCGCAAAAAACGTGACAATTTGCTGAAAAATTAACCAAAATATGCTTGTCTTAGGCGTAAGAAAGCAATAAATCCATTTTTAACAGCAATCGGAATGTTATTTACATAAAGTTATCACTGTGTTCGAGTGAGAAAATACACTTTTTCGAGGATAAAAGTGTTTCTTCTCCCAAATTTGACGGCAACAAAAGTGAAATTTGCTGAAAATTAACCATAATATGCTGTCTTAGGCGTTAGAAACGCAAACAAACCATTTTACAGCCAATCGGACTTGATTATTTCAATAAGTTATCACTGTCGTTGACTGTGAGAGGAAAACACTTTTTTCGAGAAAAAAGTGTTTTTCTCCCAAAATTTGACGCAAAAAGTGAAATTTGCTTTGAAACATAGTAACAAAAATTTTTTTAAATGCTGTCTTAGGCGTAGAAAGCAATAAAATACCATTTTTTACAGCAATCGCGATTGGTTATTTCAAAAGTTACTCACTGTGTTGAGGTCGAGAAATACACTTTTTCGAGAATAAAGTGTTTTTTCTCCCAAATTTGGACAGCAAAATAATGTGAAATTTGCTGATAAAATTAACCATAAAATTATGCTGTCTTAGGCGTTAGAAACGCAATAAAACCATTTCTACAGCAATTCGAGACTGTATATTTCAAAAGTTATCACTGTGTTCGTCGGTGAGAAAAATTCACTTTTTTTCGAGAAAAAAAGTGTTTTTTCTCCCAAATTTGACGCAAAAAGTAAAATTTGGTGAGATAATTAACCAAAAATATGCTATCTTAGTGCGTAGAACGCAATAAAACCATTTTTTACAGCAATCTCGGTCTGTTATTTCAAATGTTATCACTGTGTTGAGTGTAGGGAAAAACACTTTTTCGAGAAAAAGTGTTTTTCTCCTCAATATATTTGACAGCAAAAAGTGAAATTTGCTGAAAAATTACACCAAAAATATGCTCGTGTCGTCTTAAGCGTAGAACGCAATAAAATCCATTTTTACAGCAATCGGACTGTCTATTTCAAAAGTTATCACTGTGTTGAGTGAGAAAAACTCTTTTTCGAGAAAAAGTGTTTTTCTCCCAAATTTGACGCAAAAAGTGAAATTTGCTGAAAATTAACCAAAATATGCTGTCTTAGGCGTAGAACGCAATAAAACCATTTTACAGCAATCGGACTGTTATTTCAAAAGTTATCACTGTGTTGAGTGAGAAAAACACTTTTTCGAGAAAAAGTGTTTTTCTCCCCAAATTTGACGCAAAAAGTGAAATTTGGTGAAAATTAACCAAAATATGCTGTCTTAAGCGTAGAACGCAATAAAACCATTTTTACAGCAATCGGACTGTTATTTCAAAAGTTATCACTGTGTTGAGTGAGAAAAACACTTTTTCCGAGAAAAAGTGTTTTTCCTCCCAAATTTTGACGCAAAAAGTGAAATTTGCTGAAAATTAACCAAGTATGCTGTCTTAAGGCGTAGAACGCAATAAAACCATTTTTACAGCAATCGGACTGTTATTTCAAAAGTTATCACTGTGTTGAGTGAGAAAAACTCTTTTTTCGAGAAAAAGTGTTTTTCTCCCAAATTTGATGCAAAAAGTGAAATTTGCTGAAAATTAACCAAAGTATGCTGTCGTAGGCGTAGAACGCAATAAAACCATTTTTACAGCAATCGGACAGTTTATTTCAAAAGTTATCACTGTGTTGAGTGAGAAAAAACACTTTTTCGAGGAAAAGTGTTTTTCTCCCAAATTTGACGCAAAAAGTGAAATTTGCTGAAAATTCAACCAAAATATGCTGTCTTAAGCGTAGAAAGCAATAAAACCATTTTTTACAGCAACCGGACTGTTATTTTCAAAAGTTATCACTGTGTTGAGTGAGAAAAACACTTTTTCGAGAAAAAGTGTTTTTTCTCCCAAATTTGACGCAAAAAGTGAAATTTGCTGAAAATTAACCAAAAATATGCTGTCTTAGGCGTAGAACGCAATAAAACCATTTTTACAGCAATCGGACAGTTATTTCAAAAGTTATCACTGTGTTGAGCGAGAAAAAACACTTTTTCGAGAAAAAGTGTTTTTCTCCCAAAATTTGACGCAAAAAGTGAAAATTTGCTGAAAATTAACCAAAATATGCTGTCTTAGGCGTAGAACGCAATAAACACCATTTTTACAGCAATCGGATTGTTATTTCAAAAGTTATCACTGTGTTGAGTGAGAAAAAACACTTTTTTCGAGAAAAAGTGTTTTTTCTCCCAAATTTGACGCAAAAAGTGAAATTTGCTGAAAATTAAACCAAAATATGCTGTCTTAGGCGTAGAACGCAATAAAACCATTTTTACAGCAATCGGACTGTTATTTCAAAAGTTATCACTGTTTTGAGTGAGAAAAACACTTTTTCGAGAAAAAGTGTTTTTCTCCCAAATTTGACGCAAAAAGTGAAATTAGCTGAAAATTAACCAAAATATGCTGTCTTAGGCGCAAAACGCAATAAAACCATTTTTACAGCAATCGGACTGTTATTTCAAAAGTTATCACTGTGTTGAGTGAGAAAAACACTTTTTCGAGAAAAAGTGTTTTTCTCCATCCCAAATTTGAACGCAAAAAGTGAAATTAGCTGAAAATTAACCAAAATATGCTGTCTTAGGCGTAGAACGCAATAAAACCATTTTTACAGCAATCGGATTGTTATTTCAAAAGTTATCACTGTGTTGAGTGAGAAAAACACTTTTTCGAGAGAAAAAAGTGTTTTTCTCCCAAATTTGACGCAAAAAGTGAAATTTGCTGAAAATTAACCAAAATATGCTGTCTTAGGCGTAGAAAGCAATAAAACCATTTTTACAGCAATCGGACTGTTATTTCAAAAGTTATCACTGTGTTGAGTGAGAAAAACACTTTTTCGAGAAAAAGTGTTTTTCTCCCAAATTTGACGCAAAAAGTGAAATTTGCTGAAAATTAACCAAAATATGCTGTCTTAGGCGTAGAACGCAATAACACCATTTTTACAGCAATCGGACTGTTATTTTAAAAGTTATCACTGTGTTGAGTGAGAAAAACAATTTTTCGAGAAAAAGTGTTTTTCTCCCAAATTTGACGCAAAAAGTGAAATTTGCTGAAAATTAACCAACGTATGCTGTCTTAGGCGTAGAACGCAATAAAACCATTTTTACAGCAATCGGACAGTTATTTCAAAAGTTATCACTGTGTTGAGTGAGAAAAACACTTTTTCGAGAAAAAGTGTTTTTCTCCCAAATTTGACGCAAAAAGTGAAATTTGCTGAAAATTAACCAAAATATGCTGTGTTAGGCGTAGAACGCAATAAAACTATTTTACAGCAATCGGACTGTTATTTCAAAAGTTATCACTCTGTTGAGTGAGAAAAACACTTTTTCGAGAAAAAGTGTTTTTCTCCCAAATTTGACGCAAAAAGTGAAATTTGCTGAAAATTAACCAAAATATGCTGTCTTAGGCGTAGAACGCAATAACACCATTTTTACAGCAATCGGACTGTTATTTCAAAAGTTAGCACTGTGTTGAGTGAGAAAAACACTTTTTCGAGAAAAAGTGTTTTTCTCCCAAATTTGACGCAAAAAGTGAAATTTGCTGAAAATTAACCAAAATATGCTGTCTTAGGCGTAGAACGCAATAACACCATTTTTACAGCAATCGGACTGTTATTTCAAAAGTTATCACTGTGTTGAGTGAGAAAAACACTTTTTCGAGAAAAAGTGTTTTTCTCCCAAATTTGACGCAAAAAGTGAAATTTGCTGAAAATTAACCAAAATATGCTGTCTTAAGCGTAGAACGCAATAAAACCATTTTTACAGCAATCGGACTGTTATTTCAAAAGTTATCACTGTGTTGAGTGAGAAAAACACTTTTTCGAGAAAAAGTGTTTTTCTCCCAAATTTGACGCAAAAAGTGAAATTTGGTGAAAATTAACCAAAATATGCTGTCTTAGGCGTAGAACGCAATAAAACCATTTTACAGCAATCGGACTGTTATTTCAAAAGTTATCACTGTGTTGAGTGAGAAAAACACTTTTTCGAGAAAAAGTGTTTTTCTCCCAAATTTGACGCAAAAAGTGAAATTTGCTGAAAATTAACCAAAATATGCTGTCTTAAGCGTAGAACGCAATAAAACCATTTTTACAGCAATCGGACTGTTATTTCAAAAGTTATCACTGTGTTGAGTGAGAAAAACTCTTTTTCGAGAAAAAGTGTTTTTCTCCCAAATTTGACGCAAAAAGTGAAATTTGCTGAAAATTAACCAAAGTATGCTGTCTTAGGCGTAGAACGCAATAAAACCATTTTTACAGCAATCGGACTGTTATTTCAAAAGTTATCACTGTGTTGAGTGAGAAAAACACTTTTTCGAGAAAAAGTGTTTTTCTCCCAAATTTGACGCAAAAAGTGAAATTTGCTGAAAATTAACCAAAATATGCTGTCTTAGGCGTAAAACGGAATAAAACCATTTTTAGAGCAATCGGAGTGTTATTTCAAAAGTTATCACTGTGTTGAGTGAGAAAAACACTTTTTCGAGAAAAAGTGTTTTTCTCCCAAATTTGACGCAAAAAGTGAAATTTGCTGAAAATTAACCAAAATATGCTGTCTTAGGCGCAGAACGCAATAAAACCATTTTTACAGCAATCGGACTGTTATTTCAAAAGTTATCACTGTGTTGAGTGAGAAAAACACTTTTTTAGAAAAAGTGTTTTTCTCCCAAATTTGACGCAAAAAGTGAAATTTGCTGAAAATTAACCAAAGTATGCTGTCTTAGGCGTAGAACGTAATAAAACCATTTTACAGCAATCGGACTGTTATTTCAAAAGTTATCACTGTGTTGAGTGAGAAAAACACTTTTTCGAGAAAAAGTGTTTTTCTCCCAAATTTGACGCAAAAAGTGAAATTTGCTGAAAATTAACCAAAATATGCTGTCTTAAGCGTAGAACGCAATAAAACCATTTTTACAGCAATCGGACTGTTATTTCAAAAGTTATCACTGTGTTGAGTGAGAAAAACTCTTTTTCGAGAAAAAGTGTTTTTCTCCCAAATTTGACGCAAAAAGTGAAATTTGCTGAAAATTAACCAAAATATGCTGTCTTAGGTGTAGAACGCAATAAAACCATTTTTACAGCAATCGGACTGTTATTTCAAAAGTTATCACTGTGTTGAGTGAGAAAAACACTTTTTCGAGAAAAGTGTTTTTCTCCCAAATTTGACGCAAAAAGTGAAATTTGCTGCAAATTAACCAAAATATGCTGTCGTAGGCGTAGAACGCAATAACACCATTTTTACAGCAATCGGACAGTTATTTCAAAAGTTATCACTGTGTTGAGCGAGAAAAACACTTTTTCGAGAAAAAGTGTTTTTTCTCCCAAATTTGACGCAAAAAGTAAAATTTGCTGAAAATTAACCAAAATATGCTGTCTTAGGCGTAGAACGCAATAAAACCATTTTTACAGCAACCGGACTGTTATTTCAAAAGTTATCACTGTGTTGAGTGAGAAAAACACTTTTTCGAGAAAAAGTGTTTTTCTCCCAAATTTGACGCAAAAAGTGAAATTTGCTGAAAATTAACCAAAATATGCTGTCTTAGGCGTAGAACGCAATAAAACCATTTTTACAGCAATCGGACTGTTATTTCAAAAGTTATCACTGTGTTGAGTGAGAAAAACACTTTTTCGAGAAAAAGTGTTTTTCTCCCAAATTTGACGCAAAAAGTGAAATTTGCTGAAAATTAACCAAAATATGCTGTCTTAAGCGTAGAACGCAATAAAACCATTTTTACAGCAATCGGACTGTTATTTCAAAAGTTATCACTGTGTTGAGTGAGAAAAACTCTTTTTCGAGAAAAAGTGTTTTTCTCCCAAATTTGACGCAAAAAGTGAAATTTGCTGAAAATTAACCAAAATATGTTGTCGTAGGCGTAGAACGCAATAACACCATTTTTACAGCAATCGGACAGTTATTTCAAAAGTTATCACTGTGTTGAGCGAGAAAAACACTTTTTCGAGAAAAAGTGTTTTTCTCCCAAATTTGACGCAAAAAGTGAAATTTGCTGAAAATTAACCAAAATATGCTGTCTTAGGCGTAGAAAGCAATAAAACCATTTTTACAGCAACCGGACTGTTATTTCAAAAGTTATCACTGTGTTGAGTGAGAAAAACACTTTTTCGAGAAAAAGTGTTTTTCTCCCAAATTTGACGCAAAAAGTGAAATTTGCTGAAAATTAACCAAAATATGCTGTCTTAGGCGTAGAACGCAATAAAACCATTTTACAGCAATCGGACTGTTATTTCAAAAGTTATCACTGTGTTGAGTGAGAAAAACACTTTTTCGAGAAAAAGTGTTTTTTTCTCCCAAATTTGACGCAAAAAGTGAAATTTGCTGAAAATTATCCAAAATATGCTGTCTTAAGCGTGGAACGCAATAAAACCATTTTTACAGCAATCGGACTGTTATTTCAAAAGTTATCACTGTGTTGAGTGAGAAAACTCTTTTTCGAGAAAAAGTGTTTTTCTCCCAAATTTGACGCAAAAAGTGAAATTTGCTGAAAATTAACCAAAGTATGCTGTCTTAGGCGTAGAACGCAATAAAACCATTTTACAGCAATCGGACTGTTATTTCAAAAGTTATCACTGTGTTGAGTGAGAAAAACACTTTTTCGAGAAAAAGTGTTTTTCTCCCAAATTTGACGCAAAAAGTGAAATTTGCTGAAAATTAACCAAAATATGTTGTCGTAGGCGTAGAACGCAATAACACCATTTTTACAGCAATCGGACAGTTATTTCAAAAGTTATCACTGTGTTGAGCGAGAAAAACACTTTTTCGAGAAAAAGTGTTTTTCTCCCAAATTTGACGCAAAAAGTGAAATTTGCTGAAAATTAACCAAAATATGCTGTCTTAGGCGTAGAAAGCAATAAAACCATTTTTACAGCAACCGGACTGTTATTTCAAAAGTTATCACTGTGTTGAGTGAGAAAAACACTTTTTCGAGAAAAAGTGTTTATCTCCCAAATTTGACGCAAAAAGTGAAATTTGCTGAAAATTAACCAAAATATGCTGTCTTAGGCGTAGAACGCAGTAAAACCATTTTACAGCAATCGGACTGTTATTTCAAAAGTTATCACTGTGTTGAGTGAGAAAAACACTTTTTCGAGAAAAAGTGTTTTTCTCCCAAATTTGACGCAAAAAGTGAAATTTGCTGAAAATTAACCAAAATATGCTGTCTTTGGCGTAGAACGCAGTAAAACCATTTTACAGCAATCGGACTGTTATTTCAAAAGTTATCACTGTGTTGAGTGAGAAAAACACTTTTTCGAGAAAAAGTGTTTTTCTCCCCAAATTTGACGCAAAAAGTAAAATTTGCTAAAAATTAACCAAACTATGCTGTCGTAGGCGTAGAACGCAATAAAACCATTTTTACAGCAATCGGACTGTTATTTCAAAAGTTATCACTGTGTTGAGTGAGAAAAACACTTTTTCGAGAAAAAGTGTTTTTCTCCCAAATTTGACGCAAAAAGTGAAATTTGCTGAAAATTAACCAAAATATGCTGTCTTAGGCGTAGAACGCAATAAAACCCATTTTACAGCAATCGGACTGTTATTTCAAAAGTTATCACTGTGTTGAGTGAGAAAAACACTTTTTCGAGAAAAAGTGTTTTTCTCCCAAATTTGACGCAAAAAGTGAAATTTGCTGAAAATTAACCAAAATATGTTGTCCGTAGGCGTAGAACGCAATAACACCATTTTTACAGCAATCGGACAGTTATTTCAAAAGTTATCACTGTGTTGAGCGAGAAAAACACTTTTTCGAGAAAAAGTGTTTTTCTCCAAAATTTGACGCAAAAAGTGAAATTTGCTGAAAATTAACCAAAATATGCTGTCTTAGGCGTAGAACGCAATAACACCATTTTTACAGCAATCGGACAGTTATTTCAAAAGTTATCACTGTGTTGAATGAGAAAAACACTTTTTCGAGAAAAAGTGTTTTTCTCCCAAATTTGACGCAAAAAGTGAAATTTGCTGAAAATTAACCAAAATATGCTGTCTTAAGCGTACAACGCAATAAAACCATTTTTACAGCAATCGGACTGTTATTTCAAAAGTTATCACTGTGTTGAGTGAGAAAAACACTTTTTCGAGAAAAAGTGTTTTTCTCCCAAATTTGACGCAAAAAGTGAAATTAGCTGAAAATTAACCAAAATATGCTGTCTTAAGCGTAGAACGCAATAAAACCATTTTTACAGCAATCGGACTGTTATTTCAAAAGTTATCACTGTGTTGAGTGAGAAAAACACTTTTTCGAGAAAAAGTGTTTTTCTCCCAAATTTGACACAAAAAGCGAAATTAGCTGAAAATTAACCAAAATATGCTGTCTTAGGCGTAGAACGCAATAAAACCATTTTACAGCAATCGGATTGTTATTTCAAAAGTTATCACTCTGTTGAGTGAGAAAAACACTTTTTCGAGAAAAAGTGTTTTTCTCCCAAATTTGACGCAAAAAGTGAAATTTGCTGAAAATTAACCAAAATATGCTGTCTTAGGCGTAGAACGCAATAAAACCATTTTTACAGCAATCGGACTGTTATTTCAAAAGTTATCACTGTGTTGAGTGAGAAAAACACTTTTTCGAGAAAAAGTGTTTTTCTCCCAAATTTGACGCAAAAAGTGAAATTTGCTGAAAATTAACCAAAATATGCTGTCTTAGGCGTAGAACGCAATAAAACCATTTTACAGCAATCGGACTGTTATTTCAAAAGTTATCACTGTGTTGAGTGAGAAAAAACACTTTTTCGAGAAAAAGTGTTTTTTCTCCCAAATTTGACGCAAAAAGTGAAATTTGCTGAAAATTAACCAAAATATGCTGTCTTAGGCGTAGAACGCAATAAAACCATTTTTACAGCAATCGGACTGTTATTTCAAAAGTTATCACTGTGTTGAGTGAGAAAAAGTGTTTTTCTCCCAAATTTGACGCAAAAAGTGAAATTTGCTGAAAATTAACCAAAATATGCTGTCTTAGGCGTAGAACGCAATAAAACCATTTTTACAGCAATCGGACTGAGATTTCAAAAGTTAATCACTTTGTTGAGTGAGAAAAACACTTTTTCGAGAAAAAGTGTTTTTCTCCCAAATTTGACGCAAAAAGTGAAATTTGCTGAAAATTAACCAAAATATGCTGTCTTAGGCGTAGAACGCAATAAAACCATTTTACAGCAATCGGACTGTTATTTCAAAAGTTATCACTGTGTTGAGTGAGAAAAACACTTTTTCGAGAAAAAGTGTTTTTCTCCCAAATTTGACGCAAAAAGTGAAATTTGCTGAAAATTAACCAAAATATGCTGTCTTAGGCGTAGAACGCAATAACACCATTTTTACAGCAATCGGACTGTTATTTCAAAAGTTAGCACTGTGTTGAGTGAGAAAAACACTTTTTCGAGAAAAAGTGTTTTTCTCCCAAATTTGACGCAAAAAGTGAAATTTGCTGAAAATTAACCAAAATATGCTGTCTTAGGCGTAGAACGCAATAAAACCATTTTTACAGCAATCGGACTGTTATTTCAAAAGTTAGCACTGTGTTGAGTGAGAAAAACACTTTTTCGAGAAAAAGTGTTTTTCTCCCAAATTTGACGCAAAAAGTGAAATTTTGCTGAAAATTAACCAAAATATGCTGTCTTAGGCGTAGAACGCAATAAAACCATTTTACAGCAATCGGACTGTTATTTCAAAAGTTATCACTCTGTTGAGTGAGAAAAACACTTTTTCGAGAAAAAGTGTTTTTCTCCCAAATTTGACGCAAAAAGTGAAATTTGCTGAAAATTAACCAAAATATGCTGTCTTAAGCGTAGAACGCAATAAAACCATTTTTACAGCAATCGGACTGTTATTTCAAAAGTTATCACTGTGTTGAGTGAGAAAAACACTTTTTCGAGAAAAAGTGTTTTTCTCCCAAATTTGACGCAAAAAGTGAAATTTGCTGAAAATTAACCAAAATATGCTGTCTTAGGCGTAGAACGCAATAAAACCATTTTACAGCAATCGGACTGTTATTTCAAAAGTTATCACTGTGTTGAGTGAGAAAAACACTTTTTCGAGAAAAAGTGTTTTTCTCCCAAATTTGACGCAAAAAAGTGAAATTTGCTGAAAATTAACCAAAATATGCTGTCTTAAGCGTAGAACGCAATAAAACCATTTTTACAGCAATCGGACTGTTATTTCAAAAGTTATCACTGTGTTGAGTGAGAAAAACTCTTTTTCGAGAAAAAGTGTTTTTCTCCCAAATTTGACGCAAAAAGTGAAATTTGCTGAAAATTAACCAAAATATGCTGTCTTAGGCGTAGAACGCAATAAAACCATTTTACAGCAATCGGACTGTTATTTCAAAAGTTATCACTGTGTTGAGTGAGAAAAACACTTTTTCGAGAAAAAGTGTTTTTCTCCCAAATTTGACGCAAAAAGTGAAATTTGCTGAAAATTAACCAAAATATGTTGTCTTAGGCGTAGAACGCAATAACACCATTTTTACAGCAATCGGACAGTTATTTCAAAAGTTATCACTGTTCCGAGTGAGAAAAACACTTTTTCGAGAAAAAGTGTTTTTCTCCCAAATTTGACGCAAAAAGTGAAATTTGCTGAAAATTAACCAAAATATGCTACACATAGGCGTAGAACACAACAAAACCATTTTTACAGAAATCGGACTGTAATTTCAAAAGTTATCACTGTTGCGAGTGAGAAAAACACTTTTTCGAGAAAAAGTGTTTTTCTCCCAAATTTGACGCAAAAAGTGAAATTTGCTGAAAATTAACCAAAATATGCTGTCTTAGGCGCAGAACGCAATAAAACCATTTTTACAGCAATCGGACTGTTATTTCAAAAGTTATCACTGTGTTGAGTGAGAAAAACACTTTTTCGAGAAAAAGTGTTTTTCTCCCAAATTTGACGCAAAAAGTGAAATTTGCTGAAAATTAACCAAAATATGCTGTCTTAAGCGTAGAACGCAATAAAACCATTTTTACAGCAATCGGACTGTTATTTCAAAAGTTATCACTGTGTTGAGTGAGAAAAACTCTTTTTCGAGAAAAAGTGTTTTTCTCCCAAATTTGACGCAAAAAGTGAAATTTGCTGAAAATTAACCAAAGTATGCTGTCTTAGGCGTAGAACGCAATAAAACCATTTTACAGCAATCGGACTGTTATTTCAAAAGTTATCACTGTGTTGAGTGAGAAAAACACTTTTTCGAGAAAAAGTGTTTTTCTCCCAAATTTGACGCAAAAAGTGAAATTTGCTGAAAATTAACCAAAATATGTTGTCGTAGGCGTAGAACGCAATAACACCATTTTTACAGCAATCGGACAGTTATTTCAAAAGTTATCACTGTGTTGAGCGAGAAAAACACTTTTTCGAGAAAAAGTGTTTTTCTCCCAAATTTGATGCAAAAAGTGAAATTTGCTGAAAATTAACCAAAATATGCTGTCTTAGGCGTAGAAAGCAATAAAACCATTTTTACAGCAACCGGACTGTTATTTCAAAAGTTATCACTGTGTTGAGTGAGAAAAACACTTTTTCGAGAAAAAGTGTTTTTCTCCCAAATTTGACGCAAAAAGTGAAATTTGCTGAAAATTAACCAAAATATGCTGTCTTAGGCGTAGAACGCAATAAAACCATTTTACAGCAATCGGACTGTTATTTCAAAAGTTATCACTGTGTTGAGTGAGAAAAACACTTTTTCGAGAAAAAGTGTTTTTCTCCCAAATTTGACGCAAAAAGTGAAATTTGCTGAAAATTAACCAAAATATGCTGTCTTAAGCGTAGAACGCAATAAAACCATTTTTACAGCAATCGGACTGTTATTTCAAAAGTTATCACTGTGTTGAGTGAGTAAAACTCTTTTTCGAGAAAAAGTGTTTTTCTCCCAAATTTGACGCAAAAAGTGAAATTTGCTGAAAATTAACCAAAATATGTTGTCGTAGGCGTAGAACGCAATAACACCATTTTTACAGCAATCGGACAGTTATTTCAAAAGTTATCACTGTGTTGAGCGAGAAAAACACTTTTTCGAGAAAAAGTGTTTTTCTCCCAAATTTGACGCAAAAAGTGAAATTTGCTGAAAATTAACCAAAATATGCTGTCTTAGGCGTAGAAAGCAATAAAACCATTTTTACAGCAACCGGACTGTTATTTCAAAAGTTATCACTGTGTTGAGTGAGAAAAACACTTTTTCGAGAAAAAGTGTTTTTCTCCCAAATTTGACGCAAAAAGTGAAATTTGCTGAAAATTAACCAAAATATGCTGTCTTAGGCGTAGAAACGCAATAAAACCATTTTACAGCAATCGGACTGTTATTTCAAAAGTTATCACTGTGTTGAGTGAGAAAAACACTTTTTCGAGAAAAAGTGTTTTTCTCCCAAATTTGACGCAAAAAGTGAAATTTGCTGAAAATTAACCAAAATATGCTGTCTTAAGCGTGGAACGCAATAAAACCATTTTTACAGCAATCGGACTGTTATTTCAAAAGTTATCACTGTGTTGAGTGAGAAAAACTCTTTTTCGAGAAAAAGTGTTTTTCTCCCAAATTTGACGCAAAAAGTGAAATTTGCTGAAAATTAACCAAAGTATGCTGTCTTAGGCGTAGAACGCAATAAAACCATTTTACAGCAATCGGACTGTTATTTCAAAAGTTATCACTGTGTTGAGTGAGAAAAACACTTTTTCGAGAAAAAGTGTTTTTCTCCCAAATTTGACGCAAAAAGTGAAATTTGCTGAAAATTAACCAAAATATGTTGTCGTAGGCGTAGAACGCAATAACACCATTTTTACAGCAATCGGACAGTTATTTCAAAAGTTATCACTGTGTTGAGCGAGAAAAACACTTTTTCGAGAAAAAGTGTTTTTCTCCCAAATTTGACGCAAAAAGTGAAATTTGCTGAAAATTAACCAAAATATGCTGTCTTAGGCGTAGAAAGCAATAAAACCATTTTTACAGCAACCGGACTGTTATTTCAAAAGTTATCACTGTGTTGAGTGAGAAAAACACTTTTTCGAGAAAAAGTGTTTATCTCCCAAATTTGACGCAAAAAGTGAAATTTGCTGAAAATTAACCAAAATATGCTGTCTTAGGCGTAGAACGCAGTAAAACCATTTTTACAGCAATCGGACTGTTATTTCAAAAGTTATCACTGTGTTGAGTGAGAAAAACACTTTTTCGAGAAAAAGTGTTTTTCTCCCAAATTTGACGCAAAAAGTGAAATTTGCTGAAAATTAACCAAAATATGCTGTCTTTGGCGTAGAACGCAGTAAAACCATTTTACAGCAATCGGACTGTTATTTCAAAAGTTATCACTGTGTTGAGTGAGAAAAACACTTTTTCGAGAAAAAGTGTTTTTCTCCCAAATTTGACGCAAAAAGTGAAATTTGCTGAAAATTAACCAAAATATGTTGTCGTAGGCGTAGAACGCAATAACACCATTTTTACAGCAACCGGACTGTTATTTCAAAAGTTATCACTGTGTTGAGTGAGAAAAACACTTTTTCGAGAAAAAGTGTTTTTCTCCCAAATTTGACGCAAAAAGTGAAATTTGCTGAAAATTAACCAAAATATGCTGTCTTAGGCGTAGAACGCAGTAAAACCATTTTACAGCAATCGGACTGTTATTTCAAAAGTTATCACTGTGTTGAGTGAGAAAAACACTTTTTCGAGAAAAAGTGTTTTTCTCCCAAATTTGACGCAAAAAGTGAAATTTGCTGAAAATTAACCAAAATATGTTGTCGTAGGCGTAGAACGCAATAACACCATTTTTACAGCAATCGGACAGTTATTTCAAAAGTTATCACTGTGTTGAGCGAGAAAAACACTTTTTCGAGAAAAAGTGTTTTTCTCCCAAATTTGACGCAAAAAGTGAAATTTGCTGAAAATTAACCAAAATATGCTGTCTTAGGCGTAGAACGCAATAACACCATTTTTACAGCAATCGGACAGTTATTTCAAAAGTTATCACTGTGTTGAATGAGAAAAACACTTTTTCGAGAAAAAGTGTTTTTCTCCCAAATTTGACGCAAAAAGTGAAATTTGCTGAAAATTAACCAAAATATGCTGTCTTAAGCGTACAACGCAATAAAACCATTTTTACAGCAATCGGACTGTTATTTCAAAAGTTATCACTGTGTTGAGTGAGAAAAACACTTTTTCGAGAAAAAGTGTTTTTCTCCCAAATTTGACGCAAAAAGTGAAATTAGCTGAAAATTAACCAAAATATGCTGTCTTAAGCGTAGAACGCAATAAAACCATTTTTACAGCAATCGGACTGTTATTTCAAAAGTTATCACTGTGTTGAGTGAGAAAAACACTTTTTCGAGAAAAAGTGTTTTTCTCCCAAATTTGACACAAAAAGCGAAATTAGCTGAAAATTAACCAAAATATGCTGTCTTAGGCGTAGAACGCAATAAAACCATTTTACAGCAATCGGATTGTTATTTCAAAAGTTATCACTCTGTTGAGTGAGAAAAACACTTTTTCGAGAAAAAGTGTTTTTCTCCCAAATTTGACGCAAAAAGTGAAATTTGCTGAAAATTAACCAAAATATGCTGTCTTAGGCGTAGAAAGCAATAAAACCATTTTTACAGCAATCGGACTGTTATTTCAAAAGTTATCACTGTGTTGAGTGAGAAAAACACTTTTTCGAGAAAAAGTGTTTTTCTCCCAAATTTGACGCAAAAAGTGAAATTTGCTGAAAATTAACCAAAATATGCTGTCTTAGGCGTAGAACGCAATAAAACCATTTTACAGCAATCGGACTGTTATTTCAAAAGTTATCACTGTGTTGAGTGAGAAAAACACTTTTTCGAGAAAAAGTGTTTTTCTCCCAAATTTGACGCAAAAAGTGAAATTTGCTGAAAATTAACCAAAATATGCTGTCTTAGGCGTAGAACGCAATAACACCATTTTTACAGCAATCGGACTGTTATTTCAAAAGTTATCACTGTGTTGAGTGAGAAAAAGTGTTTTTCTCCCAAATTTGACGCAAAAAGTGAAATTTGCTGAAAATTAACCAAAATATGCTGTCTTAGGCGTAGAAAGCAATAAAACCATTTTTACAGCAATCGGACTGAGATTTCAAAAGTTATCACTTTGTTGAGTGAGAAAAACACTTTTTCGAGAAAAAGTGTTTTTCTCCCAAATTTGACGCAAAAAGTGAAATTTGCTGAAAATTAACCAAAATATGCTGTCTTAGGCGTAGAACGCAATAAAACCATTTTTACAGCAATCGGACTGTTATTTCAAAAGTTATCACTGTGTTGAGTGAGAAAAACACTTTTTCGAGAAAAAGTGTTTTTCTCCCAAATTTGACGCAAAAAGTGAAATTTGCTGAAAATTAACCAAAATATGCTGTCTTAGGCGTAGAACGCAATAAAACCATTTTACAGCAATCGAACTGTTATTTCAAAAGTTATCACTGTGTTGAGTGAGAAAAACACTTTTTCGAGAAAAAGTGTTTTTCTCCCAAATTTGACGCAAAAAGTGAAATTTGCTGAAAATTAACCAAAATATGCTGTCTTAGGCGTAGAACGCAATAAAACCATTTTAGAGTAATCGGACTGTTTATTTCAAAAGTTATCAACACTTTTTCGAGAAAAAGTGTTTTTCTCCCAAATTTGACGCAAAAAGTGAAATTTGCTGAAAATTAACCAAAATATGCTGTCTTAGGCGTAGAACGCAATAACACCATTTTTACAGCAATCGGACTGTTATTTCAAAAGTTATCACTCTGTTGAGTGAGAAAAACACTTTTTCGAGAAAAAGTGTTTTTCTACCAAATTTGACCCAAAAAGTGAAATTTGCTGAAAATTAACCAAAATATGCTGTCTTAGGCGTAAAAAGCAATAAAACCATTTTTAGAGCAATCGGAGTGTTATTTCAAAAGTTATCACTGTGTTGAGTGAGAAAAACACTTTTTCGAGAAAAAGTGTTTTTCTCCCAAATTTGACGCAAAAAGTGAAATTTGCTGAAAATTAACCAAAATATGCTGTCTTAGGCGTAGAACGCAATAACACCATTTTTACAGCAATCGGACTGTTATTTCAAAAGTTATCACTCTGTTGAGTGAGAAAAACACTTTTTCGAGAAAAAGTGTTTTTCTCCCAAATTTGACGCAAAAAGTGAAATTTGCTGAAAATTAACCAAAATATGCTGTCTTAGGCGTAGAACGCAATAAAACCATTTTACAGCAATCGAACTGTTATTTCAAAAGTTATCACTGTGTTGAGTGAGAAAAACACTTTTTCGAGAAAAAGTGTTTTTCTCCCAAATTTGACGCAAAAAGTGAAATTTGCTGAAAATTAACCAAAATATGCTGTCTTAGGCGTAGAACGCAATAAAACCATTTTACAGCAATCGGACTGTTATTTCAAAAGTTATCACTGTGTTGAGTGAGAAAAACACTTTTTCGAGAAAAAGTGTTTTTCTCCCAAATTTGACGCAAAAAGTGAAATTTGCTGAAAATTAACCAAAATATGCTGTCTTAGGCGTAGAACGCAATAACACCATTTTTACAGCAATCGGACTGTTATTTCAAAAGTTATCACTCTGTTGAGTGAGAAAAACACTTTTTCGAGAAAAAGTGTTTTTCTACCAAATTTGACGCAAAAAGTGAAATTTGCTGAAAATTAACCAAAATATGCTGTCTTAGGCGTAAAAAGCAATAAAAACCATTTTTACAGCAATCGGACTGTTATTTCAAAAGTTATCACTGTGTTGAGTGAGAAAAACACTTTTTCGAGAAAAAGTGTTTTTCTCCCAAATTTGACGCAAAAAGTGAAATTTGCTGAAAATTAACCAAAATATGCTGTCTTAGGCGTAGAACGCAATAACACCATTTTTACAGCAATCGGACTGTTATTTCAAAAGTTATCACTCTGTTGAGTGAGAAAAACACTTTTTCGAGAAAAAGTGTTTTTCTACCAAATTTGACGCAAAAAGTGAAATTTGCTGAAAATTAACCAAAATATGCTGTCTTAGGCGTAAAAAGCAATAAAACCATTTTTACAGCAATCGGACTGTTATTTCAAAAGTTATCACTGTGTTGAGTGAGAAAAACACTTTTTCGAGAAAAAGTGTTTTTCTCCCAAATTTGACGCAAAAAGTGAAATTTGCTGAAAATTAACCAAAATATGCTGTGTTAGGCGTAGAACGCAATAAAACTATTTTTACAGCAATCGGACTGTTATTTCAAAAGTTATCACTCTGTTGAGTGAGAAAAACACTTTTTCGAGAAAAAGTGTTTTTCTCCCAAATTTGACGCAAAAAGTGAAATTTGCTGAAAATTAACCAAAATATGCTGTCTTAGGCGTAGAACGCAATAACACCATTTTTACAGCAATCGGACTGTTATTTCAAAAGTTATCACTGTGTTGAGTGAGAAAAACACTTTTTCGAGAAAAAGTGTTTTTCTCCCAAATTTGACGCAAAAAGTGAAATTTGCTGAAAATTAACCAAAATATGCTGTCTTAGGCGTAGAACGCAATAACACCATTTTTACAGCAATCGGACTGTTATTTCAAAAGTTATCACTCTGTTGAGTGAGAAAAACACTTTTTCGAGAAAAAGTGTTTTTCTCCCAAATTTGACGCAAAAAGTGAAATTTGCTGAAAATTAACCAAAATATGCTGTCTTAAATAAAATATCGAGAAAAGCGTTTTTTTTTATTTAAAAAAAAGAATTTATATACACTTGTTGATCTATAAAATTATGTATACCACAATCTCCTGCCACATGTGTTGTTATATATTGTTTATAATTAAGCTTTTTATTTTCTGCATACTCCATAACTTCCAAATTTATATATAATCGATTCATAGGAAAGCATGGATTTAGGATTTGTTCACATTTACGTACAATAAATTTTCGATTTCGACAATTTTCTTTAAGATAGTGAAGATCATACTGTTTGGGTTTTGACATATTGCTTGCATGAGATTCAACTGAAGAATGAACCAGAAAACAAAATGTTTTTTATTTTATTTAGATTAATGTTTATTTAGCTTAATGAATTTGAAAGCTATATAAAGAGTAAAAATATGACATTTTCAAATCACAGCAACATGATTGAAACAATTTTAAGAGTTGTTCTTTATTTTCAATATTTTAACCAAGGAGAAATTGGATATTTATTTTGGTTATGTGGATTATTTGATTATTATCGTGGAAAATATGTCATATGTTCCATGATGAAATGTAAAAACAACATTCACCCCCACGACGAAGTATCTTATACTGTTAATATGAAAAAAATCAAGGGAACCCGTGGAATGGAATCCTATTTTATCCTAGAAGATCGTTACTCTTATATGATCCCGAATTTACAAGCAAGTCAAAGAAAATATTCCTTGAAGAGAACACTCTTTCAACGTACTATACTAGTTGAATCAGACACGTTATGCTGTAGTTTTTTTTCCTTCCCCGATTGTTTTAAATAATTATTTGTTTTATTACCCCTTGAAAGCCACGACTCAGATTTATTTCAATGTTTAAAAACCAATGATAAGTATCATTATACATATTTTGTACAAAATCTAACCTTTTAAAGAAAATACTTATCTTATACCGTGGGTTTTGGAAAAGAAAGTTTAGTAAGCAAATTTAAGCACATACATAGCCAGAAAGGTGATTTTGCTCTTTTTTTAAATATTTATTTGTTAATGGTAGCACCTAGTATTTTCAATTCTTATGCTTATTGTAGTTCAATTAAAAATCTTATCATGTTCACTTCATGTTTTATATTTTATTGTCGTGAACATAACCCTATAGGAAGTTTATTCAATAGACAAAAAAAATGTCTTTCTGAACAAAATATTAGATATGTTTTTGGGGATTTTATACATTATATAAAAAAGGGTAAAGTATCCCTTGATAAATGTCGGTATAAAAATTGTAAGAGTAAAAGTTATTTTTTTGAGTTTGATCCTTTGAAATTAAGTATTTTAAACAAAAGTAATTATGTTTTAAATGAAAATCACACCCAAGTTAATCATTCTGTGGGTGTTAAGCGAGATTATGGGGGAATTATAGGAGAATTTAAGTGTAAAGAGAAAATATTTGCAAATGTAATAATGCTTGAGGAAGATGTAATATAATTATTTTATATGATAAAAAAAATATATAAAAAACAACATTGAATTATAATTTAGCTGCATACAATCCTATGTATGAAATGACTGAATCGAATGTTAATTGGGATAATTTTTATAAAAGTATTAGTGAACAAACGTGTATGTAAATATGGAAATAAAAGACTGTATAAAATTTAAAGTGTTTGCGTATGATGTTATACGAATGGAAGAAGACGAAGAAAATGAAAAATAATTTTGGATGAGATGTGGGAGATTTTGTTTTGCCCTTCGAAAATTTTATATGGAAAAAAATGAAAAATGGAAAATAAGTGAATGTTGTAAAACTATTCATGAAATATCTATGGTCCATTTAACGAATGCTGGACATTACCGTAAAAAAAAAATATTTGTTGGATTTCATGAGGGGATTGATCCTTTATATATTCAACAATATATGGAACATTTAGATGAATTTTACGTAAAAAACTATCAAAGAAAAAATATATCAGTTTTGATTTATTTTATTTTTGAAACCATTCATCCTTTTTCCGATGGAAATGAAACGTTGTAATCAATTATACATGTTATTAGTGTAATAAAATTTTTTTGATGGAAATTTTTTCTAATTGTGCGGAGGGTATAAAATAAACACTGTCCCTACAGTGATTCATCATTTACCCTTCACTCGGGAACAGATTCAGAGATGGTGGAACTTTATGCGAGACAACAATATGATCATTTTTATAACATGCAATCGTATACAGATTTGTCTGCAAAAATAATTGCACAAAAAAAAATCAACGGTAATGCTATTCTCGCAAAAGTATATCCTACAAATAAAAGATGTGACAAGTACACATACAATAGCGCTGTTGAAGTGAAAAATGATCATATTGCTTCATTGTTGAATGTTCTTAATAAGATTAGCATTCAAGAGAAATTGATGCAGATATTTTTTGAAGTGGTAAGATTTGAAAATTGGAAAAAGCAAACATGCCGTTTGCCGTACAGATGCGTGGGGTGGTTTGGAAATTTGTTATCAACTTCAAGATAACGAATTATCCGATGCAATGGAATTTGACGATGATCCAACACCGACAACCAGCAACAACAACAACGCAACGTCAAGTGAAATCGTATGGTCTGATGACTGGGGTAGTTTTCATATAAAAAAGAAAGATTCCTTGGATGAATATATTATTGCCCTAAGAAAGTATAATCATGCGACAGGTCATAAATCCCCACCTACCACAGTCAACAAACGAGTATTGAAGAAAAAGAAACCCCCACTCAATTTTGACGACGACGTCGACGATGACGACGACAATGAAAAGATTAAGAAAATAAAAGTAGAAAGTGATGATGATGAGGTTTGTCACCGTTTAAGTCCAACAGCAATTTCAGAAATTTTTTATTATCGTTTTAGATGTTGTAAAAATATACAAGATACATTATGTTTGTACGGCAATACTATAAATAAAGAGTTAGCATGTAAAAATATAGAAGTTGATTTTATGGGGATATTACGCGATAAAGAACTCGTTGATGAACTTGAAGAATATTATATTTATTTTATTTCTTTATTTTAGAAATGAGTAAAAAGAAAAAAACTAAATTTTCTGCTGACTTTATTGGAAAAGCTTCAAGATTATTAAAAGGAGAGACATTAACTGATGAGGATTATTCTAATTATAGATTACATGGTAGTAGTGAAAAAAAATATAGACGTTTGAAATATGCTGTTGAAATATGAACAATGGGAAATTGATTTAGCTGAAAATAAAGATTTGGCCCGATATAATAATCAATATCGTTATTGGCTGGTGTGTATTGATATTTTTTCAAGATTTTGTTGGGTAAAATTAATAAAAAAGAAAACGTCTAATAATGTTAAAAATAAATTTGAAAGTATTCTTATTGAAGAAGGAATAGCGCCTCTTAAAATTCAAAGTGATGAAGGAACAGAATTTCAAGATATACGTACGAAATTAAGTAAAAAGTATAATTTTGAAGTATTTCATACGCACAATAGAGAAATAAAAGCATCCCATGTGGAACGTGTAATTGGAACTTTAAAAACAATGGTTCGTCGTGTTTTAACAATGACTGGAGAATTAGACTATATTCAGTATTTACCCCTTATTGTTAATCGTTATAATAATTCCCCACATAAAGCATTAGCTGGTGCAACACCTTTTGAAATTTATAACGAAGAAAAAAAAGGAAAAATACGTAAAGTAAAAAATAAAATAGTACGTGATCATTTAAATTATCCTATTCCCACTCAAGATCTGATACAAGAAGGTACTCGTGTACGTATTGTGAGAGTAAAAAATAATATTTTTGAAAAAAGTAGTCTTCGACGATGGACTAATGAGAAATTTTTTATTAAAAAAGTATTTATCACCGATCCCGTTACATATCAATTAGAAGACGAACAACGTGAAGAAATTAAATGAATTTTTTATCGTGCTGAATTACAAGTTTTAAAAAAAAAATGAATTTACACATTGCTAGTAATTCAATATCAAGAGGACTTCAAAAGAATTTGATTAATGATTTTGAAATGAAAATTGCACAACCTATTGATGCTTTGAACAATGAATGTTTTTTAGAAGTTTTACAAGTTTGTTATCCCCAAACAACTAAAAATATTGTGGGTGATGAATGTTTTTTTTCATTTATCATAACCTATAAGAATTTTATACCTGAAGAAATTAATAATACGGTATACGCAAGCAGTGAGTTCGTTTTTACATCGGATAAATTTATTATACCCGAAGGAATTTATGATTTATCTTCATTAATTATATTTTTATATAATATCTTAGAAGGATTTGAAATTTTTTTTACCATCGGGTCAAATGGGAAAGTAATTATTAATGTTAATGTTGAGATTGAGTATTGGGTATATGAAAATGCGAGTAAAGCAGTCGATGGGTTACAGGTAAATGAATTTCGATTATCTAACAAGACTACGATAGAAAAAAGGGTATTCAATATGCTTCTTTTAATCAAAAGATTAATATATTATTTTCAAAAAAATTAGCTTTTATGCTAGGTTTAAAAAATGAAAAAGATCTTGAAATCGTACCTCTCTTGTTTGAAATAAAAAAAGATAACCCTACACCTCGAACCCTTTTTTCTAAACATTTTGATTACTTATCCGATGTATCCGACGGATTAAATAAAATGTTTATATATTGTGATGAAATAGAACTGGGGTTAGTTGGTGATAGTTGTGCCGAATTGTTAACAACAGTCCCCATTCAATGGAATCGACAAGGTGGTGGGGGGATGGACAATTAGTTTGTTATAGTCCCCCAAAAACATTGAGAAAATTAAAAAAAGACATTATAAGAGAAATTCATATTAAAGTTAAAGATACTACAGGAAAATTAGTTTCTTTTGATTCAGGAACGCTTAGTATTGATTGTTTAATACATTCAACATAGTGCTTTTGATTGTTCTTGAAGAAAAAAATGGGGAAATGATAATTAAAAAATATAAAATATTTTATCCTTTTTCTCTTTACATTTTAGTAAATAGTAGGAAAATTTTTTATGGAATTTAAATTCGATTGAATATAAAAATATGAAAAATTCATTTCGAATTACGTGTGCAAAAAAAAAGGATTTCAGTGCAATAACACAATAAAAAAAAATAAATAATGGAACGATTTCAGTTTCTTCATCTACTATTATTTCTAATGCAACACAACGTTTTATATATACTATAAAATAATTATTTTATATTGACGAAAAAAATCCTTATACATCATTAAATGATGAAAAAAAAAAATTCCCCTATTTTTTATTTATGAGTGATAAAGAGGCTAAACAATCACTACAGTTCTTTATTAACTATGAGAATAACGTGCCGTTAAAAGGTGAAGAAATTAAGATATATATAAATTTATTTGAAGAAAAAAATAATGACTGAAAAAATAAATGAACTATCCGTAGAAGATTATACTGAATTGTTAAATGGTAGAAATCGTGGAAAAAATTATTCATCATCATATTTTGTTGTGAAAAGATAAAATAAAGAAAATCCAACTAAGAAAGAAATTTTATTAAATGATGGTGTGGGATTACCCTCAAATTTAAATTTAGATACTTATTATACAAGTGATAATAAAAAAAAGAGAAAAAAAATAGATCCAAATGTGATACGTTTTTTACAAAATAGATAAACTGTAAAAAAAAGTATAAATAAAAACAATGTTATATAAATTATATTTATTATTATTATTATTTTTATTGTTGTGGCTATTGTTGTTTTTTAAAAATAAAATAAATGACGCGTAAAAAATATATAAAAAAAGAAAAAACAAAAGAGGAATAAGAAGCGTAGAAATAAAATACAAAAAGGAGGTTTTGGAGGAGCATTGGCACTGGGTATGTTTCTTCCTCAAGTGTTGGGAACGGTTGCAAAAATTCTTAAAATTAACGTTTAAAAAAAATAAATGAGTAAAAAAATTGAAGATGTGGAAAAAAATGACATATTATTTAGTGAACCTTTACAATGTTTTACTTCATCACCCTATAATGATAAGTTTACTGAATGTCGTGAAACTGAAATTATTGCGTCGCCTGTCGATAATCAATCGACAGTATACACGTTTACAAGGCATGGGAACGCCGTTGGATTAATGAAAACAAGTGATGCTAAAATAATGGCTAGAGTATCAATTAGAAATGCTGCTGGACTTATAGCACCTGCAGCATCGGGGTTTTCGATGATTACATTACCCCTTCGTACAATGTGGAAAACAAAAGAATTAAAAATAAATGAAAATTTAATTACACCATCAGATAATTTTGCACATTTTGCATCATGGATAGAATTTATAATGCGTCAAACACCGTCGGGATATAAAGATTCTAAAGAGCTTAATTTAGCATATTTAGATACAGCCGAATATATGAGCGATATCGCTGGTTTCACTGATAATGCTAATGTCGTGAATACAGGAGGGAGACAAAAAGCACAGGCATTTCAAAATCAATCACAGTATTTGATAGATGAGATTGATTGTTCATTATTTAGCGAAGGTGGTGCTGAAATATATATTCCTACAGCGTATAAAGTTGAATTACGTTTAACGCGTGCATTAAATACAATTGTAATGATGGGGGCCAATCATGCGAATATGCCCGTTGCTGATACTATAATTACCGTAGACGATTTTAAAATAAAAATTCCTCTATTTAAACTCAAAAAACAATTATCAAATGCAATTAATACAGAAATGATGACACATAATAAAGAAACATTATATTATACAACCAATTATCGTTGTATTACTGAATCATTAGCTGCAGGACGAAATTCACATCAAGTAATCGATGTGTTTAATGGTAGCATTCCTACACGTTTATATATTGTATTTTCTCCATTAGCAAATTGGAACGCGTCATATACTCATAATATTTTTGAGTTTAACTGGCCTAAGTATGATAATATTGAAGTTTCGGTAAATAACGCTGTTGCCGGGAGAATAGAAAATGAAGCTGAAGCTTACTCAAAATTACGCTCGGTATTGAATCGTAACTATTCAGAAATGCCCATGACTTATATTGACTTTAAAACCGGGTATTGTATATTAGCATTTGATTTAACAGATAATAGAGACTCTCATCTTGCAGTATTACCCATAAGACCGTCGGGAAATGTTAATGTGGATTTTCATTTTTCTCAAAATACAGTTGCAGGTGCGTTAATATTTGTTGGTGAATTTCGAAATGAAATTAGAGTAGGATTAAATACCCCTGCAAGATTATTACACAGCATTTAATTATCAACATTTGTAACAAGGGGATGTACAAAAAAATATGAAGAACACAAAACCCATTACAACAAAGAATAGAATAAAAAAACCAAAAATAAAAAAACCAGTTATTAACAAAATACCCCTAAATCGTGAACATATTCTTGTATTTCCACCGTTTTCAGTTTACGCATAAAAAAAATTAATGAAGAAAAAAAAGATGAATTAAAAAAAGAAGACGAAAAAAAGACGAAAAAAAAGAGAATTCAAGAGATGATGATGATGATGATGATGAAGATGATAGTGAAAATGATAGCGATGTTGTTAGCGATGATGTTATTGATGAAATCGATAGTGAAAGTTCAATTACTTCTTCTTCATCAAGTTGCGACGATGATTAAAATTAGGGGTACAGATATAATAAAATAAAACGGTGTTGGAATAAACCATCATGATTTATTATACGATTTAACGCATAATGTCAGCAAACAAAACATGTTCAATCTTACACAACATAAGCAGACGGTTGCTTTAAAAGAATTGAAAAAATTACATATGCCCGCCTATTATATACGTAATATAAAATTACGACAACGTTATATAAATTTGGGAAAACAACTTCGGGTCTTTCGAGTAACGAAGAACCATCTACATCCCTCACCACCCACATTCCTACCCCACCTTCAACACCCTATTCAACACAAAGAAAATGGCGACGAAAAAATCAATGAATTTACATTGTTTTTTAACCCAATTTTTATTTACGAACGAGATTAATAAAATTTCAAAAATAAATAAGTTTTTAAATAAATATTATTTGGGTACATTTCCTGCAAATATTTTTCCTAAAAAATTTTTTTATCCCTCGTGTTGGATTTGGAATACGGATGAAGCAGATCAAAACGGTCAACATTGGGTTGCTATATGGGTGGATAAAGAAAAACATATGTATTTTTTTGATAGTTTTGCTAAGGATGTATCGTTTTATAAACGTGAATATTGGTATGATTATAGTGTAAAAAAAGGACTAAAATTTCAATATATTCAAAGTAAACAATTACAATCCAAAACTACTGCCGTGTGTGGAAATTGGAGTTTATTATATTTATACAATCAATGTCGTAATGAAATCGAAAATAATAATAAACAAAAAATATTTAAAAATGAACGTATAAAAATAAAAAATGATATTAAATTAAAAAAAATAATAGAAACAATTTTGGGTAGTGTACTCGTTGGAATATATAATAAAAAATGTAAAAAAAATTGTAAGAGTAATAACAATCAGTTATGTTGTAGTTTTAATAATGCCAATTTTTAATTAAGTGCTTTAAGTAACAAACGTCCAAACCCTCCTTTTTGATTTCTTTTTCTTTTTCGAATACCCAATCCCAATTGACTTCCAACTATTGATCCCAACGGTCCAAATAAATCTAGAACACTACCCCCTTTTTTTTTTTTTTTCTAAGAATAATTCCCCTCCTGCTTCTATATCTTCTCCTTGCCATGTTTTTTTTAAAAAAATTCATACACAATATACACACCCCATACTATATATACTTTTAAAAAAAACGATTTTTAACAACTCTTAATTTTTTTTAAAAACATTTTCTTTTTCTTTTTACATTTATTTACAAATCATAGATTATCGTTGATTCATGTGGAAATACATTGGTTCTAATTCTACAATTTTCATACCCTTTTCTACAATTATCAAATACCAAATAACCATAGGGTTTCTCATTAATTTCACTTAATACTTTATTAAATCTTTTTCTATTAATTTTTTTATTATCACATATCGTATACATATTATTATAATCGCTTAAATTTTTAAACATAACATAATATTGACTATTGACACGTAAATTTCGCAATTTACCATTACCATATGTTAAATTTTGACATGTAAAAATATCACTAATATTACGATGAAGGACATCTTGAGTTGCAATATTATCTATTCTTTCAAGATTTTCTTTTGATGATGTTGCAACTAACATGAGATCATCTAATATTATTAAAGTATTTTCACGGGTATTCGTTTGTATATCGGTAATGCGGGGAATACCCTTTTGACAATCGATAAATTCAACACTAATATCTGTTTTTTCCGCAAGAACTTTTTCCATTTCAGCGTACAGAGGTTGATAAATTGAATATAAATAAACAATTTTAACAATTGCAGGTGTAATGATAATGTTAATATTTTTCAATAATTGTAATATCCAATATGTTTTCCCACTTTGACTGGGACCACATAACGTTAACATAAAAGGGTGTTGAAATGGTAATGAAAGATTGTTCATTTCAGTTATCCAAAAATCCAAACGGAATCGTATTAAAATTATTTTTAACAACACGTTTATTAAATGTAAATGAAAATTTTTTTATTTCATCCTCAATAAAAATATGATTAAGTTTATCTTTACATATTTTATTGTGATATATATCTATTATATATATCTGATCTTGATTTTTAACACATTGTGTCAAGGATAAAAAATTCAATTTTTCTTTTATTGTTTCATTTTTTAAAGTAAAACCTTTGACATGAATACATTCCTGATTTAAATTAGTTTGTACGCGTAACATTTTGGACCCGTTGAACAAAAATTTGTTATCCATTCATTTTCATTTAATTCATTCGTTAAATCTCCTAAATAATTTCCCGTTTTAACATCAGTATAATTATTTTCATCAGATATATAAATAACAGAATCTGTATCAAAATATAAAACGCGATCGTCTAATTTATCGAGTAACTCGTATAATTTTAAACGTGCATATGCAGTAACAAAACATGCAATGATTACATTTCCCGTTTTTAGAGGGGTTGTTGCATCATCAATTTTTTCATATGTACAACGTAATAATGTTTCGTTTATAAATTCCACCGATGTTAATTTTTTACTTTTATCATTGGCTATATTTAATAATTCTTCATAATCGTTTAAAAAACACACTTGTGTATTATTTTCGTTTTTGGGCAAATTTTCCCCATAACGAATTTAAAAATGTTTTTGCAATAGTTCTTATTCCGGGATTTTTCTCTATTTTGTCTTTATCTAGAAAAACATTTTAATTTTTTAAATAATCATTACAATAATGTTTAATTTTATCATCATTTTTACTTCCATCTGCGTTCAAACAATCCGTAGGAATTCCTGAAGATTCTTGTTTGATTTTTAGAAATTGATTTACGTATTGTGAAAAAAAATTTTCTTTGCGTTCAAAATGATATATTTCGTAAAGAGCTATTATTTTGTATCCCTTATCTATAGCAACATTAATCTCAACACGAGTCCAAGTACCCGTTTAGTATCGATCGCTTACATTATGTTCACATTTATTACATTTATTCACAGCACATTTATAACATAATGGAAATAATAATTTCCCATCTATTCTAACAGGTAAAACAGGAAAGTAAATATTTCGAGGAGGTGAAATACAACATTTTACTCAACCAAATATGTCCTTGATTTTTATTTTATTACAATCTTCCCCCAGTAAAATAGTAGGATGACCCACAGGAAAAACATAATTTTTTTGTACATAAGGGTATAGCGATGTAAAATCTACATAACTTATTCGTTCGTTGGGTTTTGTTTCTTTAAATAAACATACGGGGGAAGTTCGTCCCCCATATAATGCGTCACGTGATGTTAAAGGAGTAAACGGATAAAATTTTCTTTTCTTTTCAATTAATTGTTTCTGTGTATATATTTTTTCTTCTAAATAATCACATTCCCACTACTCGATTAATTTGTAACCGGCATTTTTTATTATCCAAGAAAAACGTTCCGTATTTGCATATAAATTACTAAATTTTTCGTTTGTAAGAACGTTTAATGCATAGGGGTCAAAACATTTGGGACATCCGTGATAAAACAACCATGAAATTAATATATTGTATCATTATAAAAACCATCGACAAAACGTCCTAGCATTTTTTTCTCACCATTTTGTGAACAGATATATTCTAAATTTCCTCCTAATTCTCGATTAATTTCATCTAACCAATCAATAGCAATTAAACTTTGTTTTACACCCCCCCCCCTATACCCCGAAGCAGGAATAATTCCTACACAATTAAAAAAAAAAATAAAGTCTATACACTTTCAAAGCTAAACTAGCAATTGTAATACAATTCTTTGCATAAAAGGGTGTAATATGACCAATTGCACCTATCATTGTAGAAAATTTAACACAACCATTTCTTAAAATATCTACATCACTACAACAATAATAATAAATCTCTTTACGAAATATATATTTCTCCTTCTTTTTTTCTAAATACCATTTTTCAAATTCATTAAGTGTTGCTGTATTCATATTTTTCGTATCAAAAAATTTCCGATCTACAATTTCACCCTCATAAGTTAAATCGTAAAATTCATAAGGATGAAATCCCTTACATTCCCCTTGAAGGTCCATTGCTTTTGGAATATCTGCTAATTTCATACTTAAAAACAAATAACTATCGAGGATTCTAATATTTTGTTCTTAATTATTAAACTCATTATTTTAGTACCGTTCATTATAGTATTCGGTATTATCTGTTTTATTTCTAAAAAATATTTTAAAATAAAAATAGTATCAAATCTACCCCCGTTATGAGCTATCCAAACGGAATTTGTTTGTTCAAACATAAATTCACATAAAGTTTCAATAACATTGTTATCAAAAATAAATTGTCCATTCCTGCAACAACTAACTTTTTCAATAGTATTATCGATAATTTCTTGATCCTTTTTTTCAAACATTTTTGTTTTTCTCAAATCAATATGTTGACATTTTTTACATACTTTTTGGACGATACAATAAAAAGGTACGAGCAATTTAGTTTTGTTTACTTTTGTTTCAAAATCAAAAAAAAATAAAGTGGGTTCACTTTCTTCACCTTTGTTATATTCATATGAAATGGGTTTCACATAACAAAAATGAGGTTGTTTCATGTATTTATCACAATGAAAACAAAATCGTTTGCTACAATCATGTTTAACTGTTTTATTAGAAAAAATGAAAAAGAATCGAGGACAAATTTTGTTACAGGTTTTACAATAAAACAAATATTGACAAGGTGTTAAACGATCATAATTACTTTGAGAAGGTTTAAAAATTTTATTTGTTAAATGATTTGTAAAACAATTTTCATCATAAAACATTATATCACAACTGCTACAAATAAGTTCATTATTTTTATCTTTACAATTATTCGGATATTTATAACATCGTAAACAAGTTAAGTTATTTGTAGTACATAAATGGTTATGGATATATTCATGTCGTGTAAAATGACTCATACATTTAACACAAAATGAACTGGTGTTAAGTTTAGAAAATTCCTTTATGCTTAAAACTACATCGTAATGATTATTATTTAACCATAAACATACAATTTCATTAGTCAATTTAATAAGATTACCTTCACTATCAGTTCGTGAATCATAAATTATATTATCGGAATGAGTGTCTGCATACACTAACAAATCAACACCCTGTTTTTTAAAATAATTATTATATACTAAATTAAACTGTGTAGCATCAACATCACCCTCGGGTATCCCACATTCCCGATATACATTTCGAATTTCTTCACAAGTAAATAAATCATCAACAGGTTTATTTGGTTTTCTTTTCATTATAAAATATTTATAGTCTTGTTTTAAAAATGATAAACCCACTAATATTGCTAAAGCAAAACAACAATCTTTCACTGTACGAAATAATACATCGCTAAGAATATAAAATGCAACCGTGCGAAATTTACGCCCATTTTTTTTACATACATATTACTTTTCACACCGCCTTTATCTGTAGCATTTCCCTTATTCAAACTACTATTAATACTTTTTTTCCTTAGTACACTATTTGTTTTTTTATTTGTACTTATTCCTGCGGGAATTTTCGTCTTCACCATCAACACGATCAATAGTAACATCGTATGAATCCTGTATATTAATACATGTCAACGTAACTATAGGAGGGATTTTTTTTGATAATAAAGAACCCATTTAAAAAAACTAAAACAAAAAAAAGAGAGTAAAAAAAAAAAAGAGTGAAATTGTTTATATTGAAATATATTTAAAAACGTCTAATTTACCTTATATCGCATATGAAATTCAAGATAATGATCCTTCAATATTATTTACTCCGTATCTTTTAAAGGAATGCTTACTAAATTTTACAGAAGATAAAGAAAAGATAATACCTATTTCATCAAAGATTTTAAAACAAAGAATAACAGAATTAAAAAAAGAAATATATAACTGTCCCGAAGATATTATCTATAAAGTAGAATGTTTGGTAAAATTTATTCAAACACATGAAAAAAATAATGATTATTTAGGAATAAAAACAATATTTTAAAAAAAATGGTAAGAATTAAGTTACCTCGAAAAAAACGAAACACTGATAAATCTCAAAGTATACGTCACGTTCTTCAATGTAGAAGTAATACCCTAAAAAAAATAAGATGTCGTAAACGAACAGCAAAAACAAAAAAATGTTGGATTCATTTAGCAAAACAAAATAACTTACGTATCAAGAAATCAAATATCCCCAATGCTGGTGAAGGATTATTTGCTTGGAAAAAACCTTTTAAACCCGATCGTAATATTTCTTATTACACGGGTCAAAAAACAACACAAGTCAAATTGGATCGTAAATATGGTAAAAACAATAATGCTGTATATAGTATTTGTAACGATGCAAGCACTTGTATCGATGCTTATTTGACAACTCACGCAGCAGCACGTTATGCGAATAATGGGAAACCCGGTTCTATATATAAAAATAATTCCGATTTTGTTTACGATCCAAATAATAAAAAAATGCATTTAGAAAGTATAAAACATATAAAATCACATGAAGAAATTTTTGCAGACTATGGTGATAACTATTGGAAGAGAAAACAACCTTCATAACAATGGTAGGAAGAATAAGAGAGTTACGGGGTGGTGATTTTAAGGGGAAAAAAAGGCAACGTGGGGGTATTTTTAAAGGGAAAAAAGGCAACGTGGAGGAAATAAAACAATCAATAAATACAGCAAACTTTTTATAAAAGATTTTAAAAAAGAGCTTAAAAAAGGAGCTAATTTAGTAAAAAATATAACAAAACATGGAACGAAAAAAATCAAAGGTCATTTTCAAAAAGGAGGATTTGTATATCATAGACCCAGAAACAATCTTGAAAATATTTTAATGTATTAATTTTAAAATAAAAATAATACATTCATTGTATTATTTGGTTACATAAGAGGCTATTGTTCATTGAATATTTTTTTACATTATAAGCTCTTATTTCATTAAAATTTACACTGGTGAAATTAGGGTAATCCACATTACATTCGCATTCCCCTTTACATTTTTTACAAGAGTATTTTATAGTTTTATTATAAACAAAAACATCATAATATAATGCTATAATACTCCTAAAGCACTCATAAGTAAAACAATGTTTTCTATCATAATCTATTATCTTTAAATATTCTCCAATTCCTTTGTCGTTGATACGTGGGAGTCGGTCATCATTCCATGCTTCACATATTTTACGAAGAAATTCATAACATTCTTCTGGAATTTCGTGATTCTCTTGATGCATAATATACATCTGGGGATATTTTGAACATTCTACTTCCAGTATAAATTTATACCGTAAATATGCTTCATAATCAGCTATAGATATTAGTAGATGATATCTTGATTTTTCAACTTCCACACTTCCTACTAATTACCAAAAAAAAAACGGATTCCAAATAACTATATTGTGTTAAATCGTGATAAATCTTATATCCCTCTTGATTTAGTGCTCTCTGAAAAATAGCCATTACACTTACACACATCTTGAAAAAACGATCTTTATATATAGGTATATCTACGTATATCCATCGGAATAAACAATAGAAATATCGTATTCATTATAGGGTTTATCAGCTTCACCAATTTTAATACCATATTTATAAAAAAAATGATCATCTATAAATTGAATGTTTTGAATCAAAATAAAATCTTCGTCAGCAGGTAAATTATAAGCTAAATCTACAAAACGTTTATCATCGTTAAATAAATTTTTCTCAGGATCAATAAACAATTGATTAGTGGCAAAATAATATTTACTAGATTGTCCAATATTTGATCCAAAATCACTCTCTTCGAATATCTCTTTTTTAACTTGAACAATACTCCATCCTAATGCATCGTGATATTTTTCAAGAATATTATTTTTAAGTTTTACATCAATACTATGAATTATTTTTCGTTTATACCAATTTGTTTTTCTTGCTTCTAATTCTCCCGTAAGATAATTCTGTTTATCTGTTTGAAATTTTCTATTGTCACTAAATGTCAATGAAAAATCAGTAAATTCACCTGTCTTTCGAATATTTGTTTTAATTTTATGACCGTCAAGAAAACTCGTTGGTACTACACCACGTATCCAAGACACTTCTTGAAACTCATATAGATTGTTTGCTGATTTTAAAGCAACTGTCGCGAATTTTCTTGGATTCGAAAGGCAAAAACGTTCACTTTGATGGTTGATTTTTTTCTGACTCATTTTTAATGCGTTTCAATAAGAGAAAAAAATTAAGAACGTTTTATTTATACTATACGTAGAATGATATCATTTTTTATATATTTAAATGTACAAAGAGTTTCTATGATCATCTTATTTTTTTTAAAACTTCTCTCCTATTTTTACAAAAATAGTGTTTTTGACAATATGTACATCATTAACAAAATAATAACGTTCTAATGTACGTTTTATTTTTAAAATATAAACATTTCTTAAATGTACTTTTGCTAATTTTTTAAACAATCTTTGTGTTTCTAAAAATAAAAAGGAAAAGACATTCAATTTTTTTTTGATTTTTTTAAAATCAAAAGACACTAGTGTATTTTTTTATTTAGGAAAAATTTTCAGGAGAGAATAAATTTTAAAAATTAAATTCCTTATCATACATAGAGAGTACAGATCGTTCATTACCCTCATCTTCTAATTTACGAAACAAACATGCGGCAAATAAAAGACATTCAAACAAACTACAATGATACAACAAACATGTTGGTTCACTTGTATGATACCAACAATTTCTTGGTTTAAGATTATAAAACGAAAGTAAATAATCGTACTTCTCAATTCCAAAATATTCAAGATTAACACAAAATAAAATAGTTTTTTCTTGAAGTGTTTTAACTAAAGACGATTCTTTATCACCACCTTTATACCCAATAATACCATTCGGGGAAAAAACATTACGAAATAAATAACTTAATCTATTTATAAGTTCACTTTGACTAAAATAATATCTTGATTCTTTTTCAGATAAATAGTCTAAACCATGACATCGATATTGATAGTAGACGGTAGAACGTTCCCTTCGAGTTAGTTCTTTGTAGGGTTTTAACTTGTTATCATAACAATGATAAATAAAATACTTGTTCGTTTGAAGTTCAAGAAGAGTTACTTCACGATAACTGGGTCTCTCTCCCTTAAATTGGTAACATTCACAATCCATTATATGTGTGATATGGGATAAAAATGATTTTTGTCGTTCTTGGGATATTTCTTCTTTACATTTGTTTAATGCACAAATATATTTACCCATATACAACTCCTCGATAGTCTCTTCAGATTTATTCTGTTGATTCTCAGTTGTCTCTAACGGGATGTAGTCATCTGCTTCTTTAATTTCGCTGTTCACGTTCTCAAATATTTTTGCCATCTCTCTCTCTCCTACACTCAGACTGATATTAATTATTTTCGAAGCTACATCGGCTTTTATAATTGCATCCTGCGTTACTATGTGTTACTGTGGGTAGATTGGTTTGACCAATCAGAGTTCGTTTATTAAAGCTTTCATGTCATCCAGATGATTTGTGATACTCATGTACAATGAATGTGTGTTGTGGGAATTAGAGACGCGAATCCATAATTAGCGATTTTCTTCTCAACAAATACTCGGGGATTAGTTGACCCAATGATGTGTTGTGGGATTAAAGACACGAATCCCTAATGTTGTTCTAAAACACACACACATCAAATCAGTTGATATATTATACATTGTAGTTACAATAGTACTTTTTCAAATTTTTATCAAAATCGTGTGAAATTCTGCGTGTGGAAATATATATTTTAAGAATGAGAAAATAGTATATATACAAGTCGATTTTTTAAAAAACGTGTTCCATCATTCGTTTTTGAGAATGTCGTTAAACATTGGTGATAAAAGAACCTATGAGCAAGCTAATGATCAAGAAATCAATATTAAGACGATATTGAAAATTGTTTATTATATACAACATTTTCGTAACCGTTACATTGGATCATTATTTGCCGTCTGTGACTTATGTTACTATTACTATGGAGGGATTATCGAATGTACGGAAATTGAATCGAGACAAATTGGTCAGGGGTATGGAGACTACGCATATATTGAAAAAATGAAAACTGACATGAACCAAGATGAATGCAAGGATTGGCGAATCTTAACAGATAAACAACACTATATAATACCCGTTGTTCATACACAACGAAAATATTATATTTATGGTGAAAAACTATGTTCACGTTATCATAAATTACTATTAATACCCGCTCAAACATTAGTTAAATCTATTTTTCATTTGAATGATAATCATTCCGATAATTTTTTTATTGAAATTCAAACAAGTTATTACCCTAAAAATGATATTTACCACTTTATTTCTATTACTATTAATGATAATCAAACTACAATTCCTAAAGCCATAGGATATGGAGGGTCTTATCTTTGTAATACATTACATAGACTTAATCGTTGCTTTAGTCGTGAATTTACATATTGCTGTATTTATTTATATTTTATAGACCCGTTTTATTTGAAGTCTACTTTTTATTATCTACATAATTTAGATGCTTTTGAGAAAATAGTTTATCAACTTGCGAGTTGTTTTATTTTCTTTTGCGAAAATCATAACCCTATATCAAAAATTAACGCTCGTAACGATAGGATTTATAAATTTAATCTCGATAAGATTGTTAAGCTATTGATAACGAAACCCCCGCCTATTACCTGTTGTTATAAAAATTGTCAGAATTACTCTTATTGGTTTAAATTGTTTTATAAGACAAGTGAAAATTATAAGTTTAAAGTCAGTTTATTTTCTGATCTAGTTAAAAATAATAGTATTATACAAAATAATAGACCTATTAGTTTACAATTAAGGGTAAGGATTACAACTGATAATACTAGAGCATCTACTTTTATTATCAAGAGTATTATAGAAGCATATAATATTAACTATGAAGATCCTGACATTATAATACAGAGTATTGAAAAATTGTATTTAGACTAATTTTAAAAATTCAAAGAATATATTCAACAGCCAAAACCAAGTGTGTTTTTTGTCATTGGGGAATAAAATGAATTTAAGATGAGAATTTCTAAAATCTAAAATTGTTTGACGTACAACCATTTTTATATAATAATCTTCATTATCAATGTTTTTATATCTAAAAAAAACATAGGATTAAAGCAAAAAATGCTATTATTTGTCCAATTTCATGTCTATCCATCCGATTATATACATCCAAAAGCTCACGTGGAATTTTTAAATGTTCAATAATATTTTTAAACAAATTCTCATGTTCGTCAAGACATTTCCACACACTTTTTTCCATATTTTTATTGATTTTTATTTCAAAACGTGCCAGTTCTTTTACCATAATATTCCACACCCATGATTTCACTTTACTGATATTTTTATTTACAACAATATCATTTTATACATTTTGGTTTTCTTTTTTTTAAATCATGCTTTCTTTTTATTTCCTTATTATTATCCATTATATATCGTTTTTCCATAAGATCGCTCGTAAATTTTTTAGAACGCCATTGCAAATATTGTTTATTTATATATAGTTTCTCAATATAGAGACCCTCTAACTCACGATATTTATCGCGTTGTGTACAAATAATATCTTGATCATAATTCGAATAGATTGTCATTCGTTTTTCTTCATGATGTAAATCGCCTTTTTTTCACGTTTCATATAAATTAAAGAACGTTTATAACATCTTTTCTTCAATGGTGGATCGTTCAATACTTCTCGATCGTCTTCCGCTTCTTCTTCCTCTTCTTCACACAGTGGAAATAATGGTTGGGTTCATGTAGACATAGGTGGGGGCGGTGGTGAAAGAGGAATAGGCGATAATGTTGGGGTAAGAGCGTTTGCTAATTCATCAACAATTTGTAATAAAGGTGTTCCTTGAACGGGTACCATTTCATCACACATTCGTATTAAATTCGCAGGAGAAGGAATAGGGATTTGTCCAAAGAAATCAATGGGCATTTCGTGTATGTAATTATCTAATTCATCTTCTTGAACGGGTAATTCGTATACCTGTGGCGGTGAAATCGTTTGCGGTGGAATAGGAGATGTATTATACTTTGCTTGCGGTGTTTGAAGAGGTATATTATACTGTTCTTGCGATAATAGAGGTGGTAGGGTGTTTACTTGCTGAGGTAGAGTCGGTATCTTTGCTTGCCATGGTGATGTGTTATACTTCGCTTGAGGGAGTAGAGGGTATATATGACTGGACTGTTCTTGAGATGGTGAATTTACTTGTGGGAGTAGAGACGGTATCTTTGCTTGCCGTGGTGACGTGTTATACTTCGCTTGTACAGGGTTAATGTGACTGGACGGTACTTGAGCTATCGGTACAGCGAAATTTAATTGCGACTGTGCGATAGTTGGACGATGTTTGACGTTCTTTCTTCCTCTGATTTCTTGACGGCATGATGTATATTGTTCATCATCTGAAATATCCAGACCCATATTACGATATTCTTGTCGCTGTAGACGACGTTGTTTTAACATTTTGGGAATATCTTTTCCTTTACTTTCAACCTGAGCAATTGTTTTTCCACTTTCAATATTTTTCTGGGTCTGCTTCACACGAGCCATAATGATATTGTGACTAAAAAATTTAGAATCAAATGCTTATAAAAAACAAGCTAAAAAAAATGGGGTAACCTGATTGGTTGAACTTAATTCCCTAATAAAAAATCGGGGCATTCTCATTGGTTGAATGATAAAATAAATATTATAAGATAGCCCCGACGATTACTAATACATGTAAATCTTTTTAATCTTTTTGCAAACTTAATGCAGTACACGTTGCTTAAAATATATATCGGTAAAACGTTGTAGGCAAAGATATAAAAACACATGTTAGAAGTAATATTTTTTTAGAACACTTTCAAAATGATTGCAGGTACCAAAGAAAATCCTCTGTTGGCAATAATGACCGATTTAGCAAAGTATTTTTCACATATTGAATATCAACTGCTTGAATGTCGTAAAATGGATATGTTACCAAACAATGAACGTCCTGATAGAATAATATATAAGATGTTATTGTTCTGGGATGAGAAATATATATATACCTACTCATCGGACGATTTTACACATTTGATCGGGGAGTTTGTGAATGTGGGTGTCGATGCTCCTCCAGCCTATCAGCCATGAATCAAGCAACATTTATAGATATAATATCTATGAAGAATCTATCTCGTGAACGAAATCTACAGTTAATTGGTTCAAGACCCATACCCAAACCCCCTGGCGAACCGACACAGATGTATGAACTTTTTTTAACGATGAATATAACAATTATTTTAAAATAGAATTCGATTCATCCCAACACGATAAGATTGGTAAAAGTGTGTATCTTACCAATCATTATATATTCATTGTAAAAGATTAATCCTTTATGTATATAGACATCTCTATCCAAAACATTTTATTATTAGACAAAACTCATCATGGCAACAAGTATAGATATAAACGAAATTAAACTTGATAACGTTAAGTTATACACTTCTGAATTTTTATATACAATGTGTAAGGACTCTGATTTTTATGTGGTTGACTTATGAAGGAAGATAAAATTTGGCTAGATAACCGGCGCGGGATAATATTAAAAGATTTTAAGCTCACCTCGCATCTTAATACCCGAATGGGTGTCCAAGCTGGAATTATTGTTGCTGTGGTTCATCGAAACGAAAATCAAGAAGATCTCGTTGGCAAGCACATCTACTTTGCAAACTCGTACACAATGTGTTGTACCAATCCATAATTTGTACGTTAAACATGTATACGTTATTATAAACCATTTATCATCTGTTTTGACATGTATGAATTAATTAACACTCTCCCAAATACTTATATTATCGAGCAAAATAGTTTAACGGGTATATTAAAATATATACTAAATTGTGTGAAAAGTGTAAAATAAAGTATCAAAAAGCATAAAAATATGTTTAAATAAATGTAAAAATGCTTAAATATCTATAATATAGACGTATTTAAACATATACCCCTACGGAAATATATATTTCACAGGACTAATCCCTCCAAAATGGCCGCTAATCCCTACGCGTAATTAATACATCAACTGAATAGACAGGTTAGAACTCATTATAAAATCGTATCTCCAAAGTACACAAACAAAATGGCCGCTAATCCCCAACAAGTATAATACATACACTTTTGACATCGTAGACCCAATTTCTAATTATAATCCAGCGTCTTTAATCCCAGCAACACAAATTCATTGTCCCTACCCATATCATAAATCAACTGCTTTTGACATAGGGGGAGGAATTAGAACAAGACGCTTATTATATATTCGCGTCCCTAAGCGTCTAACAACACTCATTGTTCCTACCTATAATAATTCAATTGTTTTGACATGAAGGCTTTAATGAACGATCTCTGATTGGATAGATACGGGGGAGGGTTTGATTATAGAAACTCTGATTGGTTAAACCCGTTAAACCATTGTAATAGCCCGCAGACCGTGATTATAAAATAAGCACGTAAAGACGTCTCAAACCAAAATGATTTCAAGCTGGAAAGAAGTATACGGAATAGAAAAACGAGAAAAAGATGGGTGACAACCTTCGAAAAAGCAACACAGACAGAAGCAACACAGTACCCAACCCAAGCGACACAAACACCCAAGCACCACAGGAAAAGAAAGAAGAAAATGTAAGATAGCGCTAAAATGTTTTGCTGTCTGTAAAATCGACATGTATTTATTATGTTTTTTTATTTCTCTTAGAAAGAAACCATCCCTCCACCCCCAATTGAAGACGTTGAAACCGACGTGGAACCCATCCCGCTTTACGCGGACACACCCGAACAATGTGAGTGGGCGTTCAGAGTCCAGCCGGACTCTGAATACGATTTCGAGGAATACGAACCTCCTCCTCCGGAAGAAGACGATGACCCCCGCATGTGGGGATATGTAGACACGAACGGTTTTTTGAAAAAAACAAACAATTAGTAAAAATGCGGTATTAAACTGCTTTTTTTTTAATTTGTAGACTTAAAAAGGGAACCGTTGAAATCAATAGAAAACTTGATTTAATATATATATTTTTTTGTAAAAATATTTTTGTTGTAAATATGTTTTTAAAAATATAATTCATCCAAACTTCTACATCGTGTGTGTGTTTTTACTATAGCTAACTCTTTCATCATACGCTAACGAACAACCCTGGTGTAAAATAAGCAATTCATTGAATAAGGGATGACCTGTATTGTCGCTATGGACCAGTGCCAATCTCATTCGAATCGCAAATTCGACTACGGGTGAACGCGCGCCAATGCAGTAATAAAACAGAACATTGGAAGATGTCAGAGTCTTGTACCGAAGCACAACTTACAAGCGAGCAAAACACACACAACTGAAAAAATATGAAAAAACATCTGCTTATATACTCTACAATTCTCTTAAAATTTTTGGGGGTTTTTCCTCCAAATTTATTAAAACAATTTTACGGTATAAAACTTTTTCCACAACTCTAATATTTATATTTGGTAATATTTCATCTAAAATTATTTTGAGAACATTTTTTATAACCCATCTCTCAAAATTTTTGGAAGACTTAAAATACCCAAATAATTTTTATGAGATATATCATCTGAAAATATTTTGAGGAAATATCATTTTTAAAAATACAGTAACTAGGGAATATCAGTCATTCAGCCATAAGATGGCGTCGAGGTAAGAGCTCCATGATGGAAATTTCTATGATTAATTCAGTCAAAATGTGTTATTTTTATTTCAATAAACATTACTACTTTTCAAATAAAATTAGGACAGTTATTCGCAAACTGTTTGGATTATTTTTATTTCAAAAAACATTACAAGTCTTCAAATAAAAATATGGAAAGTTTTTGGATGGTACGTGTAAGTATAAATCACATCGGGTGAGGTATGATGGTTATGTATAATATAATTTTTTGTATTTCTTTTTTCAAAACGAGGTGTGTGTGTATATATATCACAGTGTGAATGATGATCTAACTAAGTGCTGTCGCGGATGCTATATGGGGTTGAATGCAGTGATGAACAAGGAACAGGATGTTTAGTCGTAGAATTTCGTGTTCCGAATAATTGATAACCAGTGTGGAAAGTTTGCCCAGAAACCAAACATGTCTAAAGTAAAACTGTTTCACTAAAATTGTTTCGCACTGATCATCAGTTGTTTGAAACACTAAATTCTACGACTAAACATCCTGTTCCTTGTTCATCAATGCTTTCAACCCTATATAGCAAAATACGTCAGTACTTGCTTAACACTATTCACCTTGAATGACCTTCAATCTCTGGTCCTAAAACTCAGGATAAAAAAAACTGGTCGTACAACATCACGAGCAGTGTGATATATATACTCTTGACCGCGACCACCTTATTTTGAATATTTTTATACAAAAAACCTCTTGTATACGACCAGGTGCATATCCCCCTGATTTTATGACTGGTCGTTCTTTACAGGGTGACCACACCTTAAAAATACGACACCCTCCTGGAAATATGGGACTGGACTGTGCTCTGATTGGTCAATTCAAATCATTCTTGATTCTGATTGGCTTAGAGCTCGGTCCAGTCCCACACACATTGAATATATATATATATATATATATATAATTACTACTCTCGTCCATGCCTTGTATTTGCTACTCAATGCCTTGTATTTGCTCGCTGATGCCTTGTATTTGCTCGCTGATGCCTTGTGCCTTGTATTTGCCAGTCAATGCCTTGTATTTGCTAGTCAATGCCTTGTATTTGCTCATCAATGCCTTGTATTTGCTCGTCAATGCCTTGTATTTGCTCGTCAATGCCTTGTATTTGCTCGTCAATGCCTTGTATTTGCTCGTCAATTCCTTGTATTTGCTCGTTGATGCCTTGTATTTGCTAGTCAATGCCTTGTATTTGCTAGTCAATGCGTTGTATTTGCTCGCTGATGCCTTGTATTTGCTCGTCAAATCCTTGTATTTGCTCGTTGATGCCTTGTATTTGCTAGTCAATGCCTTGTATTTGCTCGTCAATGCCTTGTATTTGCTCGTCAATGCCTTGTATTTGCGAGTCAGTGCCTTGTATTTGCTAGTCAATGCCTTGTCTTTGCTCATCAATGCCTTGTATTTGCTCGTTGATGCCTTGTATTTGATCGTTGATGCCTTGTATTTGCTCGTCAATGCCTTGTATTTGCTCGTCAATGCCTTGTATTTGCTCGTCAATGCATTGTATTTGCTCGTCAATGCCTTGTATTTGCACGTCAATGCCTTGTATTTGCTCGTCGATGCCTTGTATTTGCTCGTCAATGCCTTGTATTTGCTCGTCAATGCTTTGTATTTGCTCGTCAATGCCTTGTATTTGCACGTCAATGCCTTGTATTTGCTCGTCGATGCCTTGTATTTGTTCGTTGATGCCTTGTATTTGCTAGTCAATGCCTTGTATTTGCTCGTCAATGCCTTGTATTTGCTCGTCAATGCCTTGTATTTGCTCGTCGATGCCTTGTATTTGCTAGTCAATGCCTTGTATTTGCTCGTCAATGCCTTGTATTTGCTTGTCGATGGCTTGTATTTGCTCGTCAGTGCCTTGTATTTGCTCGTCGATGCCTTGTATTTGCTCGTCGATGCCTTGTATTTGCTCGTCGATGCCTTGTATTTGCTCGTCAATGCCTTGTATTTGCTCGTCCATGCCATGTATTTGCTATTCAATGCCTTGTATTTGCTCGCTGATGCCTTGTATTTGTTCGCTGATGCCTTGTATTTGCTCGTCAATTCCTTGTATTTGCTCGTTGATGCCTTGTATTTGCTAGTCAATGCCTTGTATTTGCTAGTCAATGCGTTGTATTTGCTCGCTGATGCCTTGTATTTGCTCGTCAATTCCTTGTATTTGCTCGTTGATGCCTTGTATTTGCTAGTCAATGCCTTGTATTTGCTCGTCAATGCCTTGTATTTGCTCGTCAATGCCTTGTATTTGCGAGTCAGTGCCTTGTATTTGCTAGTCAATGCCTTGTGTTTGCTCATCAATGCCTTGTATTTGCTCGTTGATGCCTTGTATTTGATCGTTGATGCCTTGTATTTGCTCGTCAATGCCTTGTATTTGCTCGTCGATGCCTTGTATTTGCTTCTCGATGCCTTGTATTTGCTCCTCAATGCCTTGTATTTGCTCGTCCATGCCATGTATTTGCTATTCAATGCCTTGTATTTGCTCGCTGATGCCTTGTATTTGTTCGCTGATGCCTTGTATTTGCTCGTCAATTCCTTGTATTTGCTCGTTGATGCCTTGTATTTGCTAGTCAATGCCTTGTATTTGCTAGTCAATGCGTTGTATTTGTTCGCTGATGCCTTGTATTTGCTCGTCAATTCCTTGTATTTGCTCGTCAATTCGTTGTATTTGATGGTCAATTCCTTGTATTTGCTGGTCAATGCCTTGCATTTGCTCGTTGATGCCTTGTATTTGCAAGTCAATGGCTTGTATTTGCTAGTCAATGGCTTGTATTTGCTCGCTGATAACTAGTATTTGCTCGTCAATTCCTTGTATTTGATAGTCAATGCCTTGTATTTGCTCGTTGATGCCTTGTATTTGCTCGTCAATGCCTTGTATTTGCTCGTCAATGCCTTGTATTTACTAGTCAATGCCTTGTATTTGCTCATCAATGCATTGTATTTGCTCATCAATGCCTTGTATTTGCTAGTCAATGCGTTGTAATTGCTCATCAATACCTTGTATTTGATCGTCCATGGCTTGTATCTGCTCCTCAATGCCTTGTATTTGCTAGTCAATGCCTTGTATTTGCTAGTCGATGCCTTGTATTTGCTCGTGAATGCCTTGTATTTGCTCGTTGATGCCTTGTGTTTGCTCGTCAATGCCTTGTATTTGCTCGTCAATGCCTTGTATTTGCGAGTCAGTGCCTTGTATTTGCTAGTCAATGCTTTGTATTTGCTCGTCAATGCCTTGTATTTGCTCGTCAATGCCTTGTATTTGCTAGTCAATGCCTTGTATTTGCTCGTCAATGCCGTGTATTTGCTCGTCGATGCCTTGTATTTGCTCGTCGTTGCCTGGTATTTGTTCGTTGATGCCTTGTATTTGCTAGTCAATGCCTTGTATTTGCTCGTCAATGCCTCGTCGATGCCTTGTATTTGCTCGTCAATGCCTTGTATTTGCTCTTCAAATCCTTGTATTTGCTCGTCAATGACTTGTATTTGCTCGTCGATGCCTTGTATATGCTCGTCGATGCCTTGTATTTGCTCATCGATGCCTTGTATTTGCTAGTCATTGCCTTGTATTTGCTAGTCGATGCCCTGTATTTGCTAGTCAATGACTTGTATTTGCTAGTCAATGCCTTGTATTTGCTCATCAATGCCTTGTATTTGCTCGTCAATGCCTTGTATTTGCTCGTCAATCCCTTGTATTTGCTCGTCAATGCCTTGTATTTGCTGATCAATGCCTTGTATTTGCTCGTTGATGCCTTGTATCTACTCGTCAATGCCTTGTATTTGCTAATAAATACGTTGTATTTGCTCGTCAATGCATCGTATTTGCTCGTCAATGCATTGTATTTGCTAGTCAATGCCTTGTATTTGCTAGTCAATGCCTTGTATTTTCTCGCTAATGCCTTGTATTTGCTCTTCAATGCCATGTATTTGATAGTCAATGCCTTGTACAGTATTTTCTCGTTGATGCCTTGTATTTTCTCGTCAATGCCTTGTATTTGCTCGTCAATGCCTTGTATTTGCTCGTCGATGCCTTGTATTTGCTCGTCGATGCATTGTATTTGCTCGTTGATGCCTTGTATTTGCTCGTTGATGCCTTGTATTTGCTCGTTGATGCCTTGTATTTGCTCGTTGATGCATTGTATTTGCTCGTCAATGCCTTGTATTTGCTCGTCAATGCCTTGTATTTGCTCGCCAATGCCTTGTATTTGCTCGTCAATGCCTTGTATTTGCTCGTCGATGCCTTGTATTTGCTCGTCGATGCATTGTATTTGCTAGTCAATGCCTTGTATTTGCTAGTCAATGCCTTGTATTTGCTCGTCAATGCCTTGTATTTGCTTGCCAATGCCTTGTTTGTGCTCGTTGATGCCTTGTATGTGCTGGTTGATGCCTTGTATTTGCTCGTTGATGCATTGTATTTGCTCGTCAATGCCTTGTATTTGCTATTCAAGGTCTTGTATTTGCTCGTTGATGCCTTGTATTTTCTCGTCAATGGCTTGTATTTGCTCGTCAATGCCTTGCATTTGCTCGCCAAAGCCTTGGAAACTCGTTCATGCCTTGTATTTGATCGTCTATGCCTTTTTTTTGCTAGTCAATGCCTTGTATTTGCTCGTCGATGCCTTGTATTTGCTCGTCGATGCATAGTATTTCCTCGTCAATGCCTTGTATTTGCTAGTCAATGCCTTGTATTTGCTCGTTGATGCCTTGTATCTGCTCGTTGATGCCTTGTATTTGCTCGTTGATGCCTTGTATTTGCTCGTTGATGCCTTGTATTTGCTCGTCAATTCTTTGTATTTGCTATTCAATGCCTTGTATTTGCTCGTTGATGCCTTCTATTTGCTCGTCAATGCCTTGTATTTCATCGTCAATGCCTTGTATTTGCTCGTCAATGCCTTGTATTTGCTCGTTGATGCCTTGTATTTGCTCGTTGATGCCTTGTATTTGCTCGTTGATGCCTTGTATTTGCTCGTTGATGCCTTGTATTTGCTCGTCGATGCCTTGTATTTGCTCGTCAATGTCTTGTATTTGCTATTCAAGGCCTTGTATTTGCTCGTCAATGCCTTGTATTTGCTCGTCAATGCATTGAATTTGCTCGTCAATGCCTTGTATTTGCTAGTTAGTGCCTTGTATTTGCTCGTCAATGCCTTGTATTTGCTCGTCAATGCCTTGTATTTGCTCGTCGATGCCTTGTATTTGCAAGTCAATGCCTTGTATTTGCTAGTCAATGCCTTGTATTTGCTCGTCAATGCATTGCATTTGCTCGTCAATGCCTTGTATTTGCTCGTTGATGCCTTGTATTTGCTCGTTGATTCCTTGTATTTGCTCGTTGATGCCTTGTATTTGCTCGTTGATGCCTTGTATTTGCTCGTCGATGCTTTGTATTTGCTGGTCAATGCCTTGTATTTGCTCGTCAATGCCTTGTATTTGCTCGTCAATCCCTTGTATTTGCTAGTCAATGCCTTGTATTTGCTCGTCAATGCCTTGTGTTTTCTCGTCGATGCCTTGTATTTGCTCGTCGATGCATTGTATATGCTAGTCAATGCCTTGTATTTGCTTGTCAATGCCTTCTATTTGCTCGTCAATGCCTTGTATTTGCTCGTCAATGCCTTGTATTTGCTCGTTGATGCCATGTATTTGCTCGTTGATGCCTTGTATTTGCTCGTTGATGCCTTGTTTTTGCTCGTTGATGCCTTGTATTTGCTCGTTGATGCATTGTATTTGCTCGTCAATGCCTTGCATTTGCTCGTCGATGCCTTGTGTTTGCTCGTCTATGCCTTTTTTTTGCTAGTCAATGCCTTGTATTTGCTCGTCGATGCCTTGTATTTGCTCGTAGATGCATAGTATTTCCTAGTCAATGCCTTGTATTTGCTCGTCAATGCATTGTATTTGCTCGTCAATGCCTTGTATTTGCTCGTTGATGCCTTGTATTTGCTCATCAATGCCCTGTAAGTGCTCGTTGATGCCTTGTATTTGCTCGTTGATGCCTTGTATCTGCTCGTTGATGCCTTGTGTTTGCTCGTTGATGCCTTGTATTTGCTGGTTGATGCCTTGTATTTGCTCGTCAATTCTTTGTATTTGCTATTCAATGGCTTGTATTTGCTCGTTGATGCCTTCTATTTGCTCGTCAATGCCTTGTATTTCCTCGGCAATGCCTTGTATTTGCTAGTCAATGCCTTGTATTTGCTCGTCAATGCATTGCATTTGCTCGTCAATGCCTTGTATTTGCTCGTTGATGCCTTGTATTTCCTCGTTGATGCCTTGTATTTGCTCGTTGATGCCTTGTATTTGCTCGTTGATGCCTTGTATTTGCTCGTCGATGCTTTGTATTTGCTCGTCAATGCCTTGTATTTGCTATTCAAGGCCTTGTATTTGCTCGTCAATGCCTTGTATTTGCTCGTCAATGCATTGTATTTGCTCGTCAATGCCTTGTATTTGCTAGTCAGTGCCTTGTATTTGCTCGTCAATGCCTTGTATTTGCTCGTCAATGCCTTGTATTTGCTCGTCGATGCCTTGTATTTGCAAGTCAATGCCTTGTATTTGCTAGTCAATGCCTTGTATTTGCTCGTCAATGCATTGCATTTGCTCGTCAATGCCTTGTATTTGCTCGTTCATGCCTTGTATTTGCTCGTTGATTCCTTGTATTTGCTCGTTGATGCCTTGTATTTGCTCGTTGATGCCTTGTATTTGCTCGTCGATGCCTTGTATTTGCTCGTCAATGCCTTGTATTTGCTATTCAAGGCCTTGTATTTGCTCGTCAATGCCTTGTATTTGCTCGTCAATGCATTGTATTTGTTCGCCAATGCCTTGTATTTGCTGGTCAATGCCTTGTATTTGCTCGTCAATGCCTTGTATTTGCTCGTCAATCCCTTGTATTTGCTCGTCAATGCCTTGTATTTGCTCGTCAATGCCTTGTATTTTCTCGTCGATGCCTTGTATTTGCTCGTCGATGCATTGTATATGCTAGTCAATGCCTTGTATTTGCTAGTCAATGCCTTCTATTTACTCGTCAATGCCTTGTATTTGCTCGTCAATGCCTTGTATTTGCTCGTTGATGCCTTGTGTTTGCTCGTTGATGCCTTGTATTTGCTCGTTGATGCCTTGTATTTGCTCGTCAATTCTTTGTATTTGCTATTCAATGCCTTGTATTTGCTCGTTGATGCCTTGTATTTGCTCGTCAATGCCTTGTATTTCCTCGTCAATGCCTTGTATTTGCTAGTCAATGCCTTGTATTTGCTCGTCAATGCATTGCATTTGCTCGTCAATGCCTTGTATTTGCTCGTTGATGCCTTGTATTTGCTCGTTGATGCCTTGTATTTGCTCGTCAATGCATTGTATTTGCTCGTCAATGCCTTGTATTTGCTAGTCAGTGCCTTGTATTTGCTCGTCAATGCCTTGTATTTGCTCGTCAATGCCTTGTATTTGCTCGTCGATGCCTTGTATTTGCAAGTCAATGCCTTGTATTTGCTAGTCAATGCCTTGTATTTGCTCGTCAATGCATTGCATTTGCTCGTCAATGCCTTGTATTTGCTCGTTGATGCCTTGTATTTGCTCGTTGATTCCTTGTATTTGCTCGTTGATGCCTTGTATTTGCTCGTTGATGCCTTGTATTTGCTCGTCGATGCCTTGTATTTGCTCGTCAATGCCTTGTATTTGCTATTCAAGGCCTTGTATTTGCTCGTCAATGCCTTGTATTTGCTCGTCAATGCATTGTATTTGTTCGCCAATGCCTTGTATTTGCTGGTCAATGCCTTGTATTTGCTCGTCAATGCCTTGTATTTGCTCGTCAATCCCTTGTATTTGCTCGTCAATGCCTTGTATTTGCTCGTCAATGCCTTGTATTTTCTCGTCGATGCCTTGTATTTGCTCGTCGATGCATTGTATATGCTAGTCAATGCCTTGTATTTGCTAGTCAATGCCTTCTATTTACTCGTCAATGCCTTGTATTTGCTCGTCAATGCCTTGTATTTGCTCGTTGATGCCTTGTGTTTGCTCGTTGATGCCTTGTATTTGCTCGTTCATGCCTTGTATTTGCTCGTCAATTCTTTGTATTTGCTATTCAATGCCTTGTATTTGCTCGTTGATGCCTTGTATTTGCTCGTCAATGCCTTGTATTTCCTCGTCAATGCCTTGTATTTGCTAGTCAATGCCTTGTATTTGCTCGTCAATGCATTGCATTTGCTCGTCAATGCCTTGTATTTGCTCGTTGATGCCTTGTATTTGCTCGTTGATGCCTTGTATTTGCTCGTCAATGCATTGTATTTGCTCGTCAATGCCTTGTATTTGCTAGTCAGTGCCTTGTATTTGCTCGTCAATGCCTTGTATTTGCTTGGCAATGCCTTGTATTTGCTCGTCGATGCCTTGTATTTGCAAGTCAATGCCTTGTATTTGCTCGTCAATGCCTTGTATTTGCTCATTGATGCCATGTATTTTCTTGTTGATGCCTTGTATTTGCTCGTTGATGTCTTGTATTTGCTCGTTGATGCCTTGTATTTGCTCGTCCATGCCTTGTATTTGCTATTCAAGGCCTTGTATTTGCTCCTCAATACCTTGTATTTGCTCGTCAATGCCTTGTATTTGCTCGTCAATGCCTTGTATTTGCTAGTCAATGCCTTGTATTTGCTCGTCAATGCCTTGTATTTGCTCGTTGATGCCATGTATTTCTCGTTGATGCCTTGTATTTGCTCGTTGATGTCTTGTATTTGCTCGTTGATGCCTTGTATTTGCTCGTACATGCCTTGTATTTGCTATTCAAGGCCCTGTATTTGCTCGTCAATGCCTTGTATTTGCTAGTCAATGCCTTCTATTTGCTCGTCAATGCCTTGTATTTGCTCGCCAATGCCTTGTATTTGCTCGTTGATGCCATGTATTTGTTCGTTGATGCCTTGTATTTGCTCGTTGATGCCTTGTATTTGCTCGTCAATGCCTTGTATTTGCTGGTCAATGCCTTGTATTTGCTCGTCAATGCCTTGTATTTGCTCGTCAATGCCTTGTATTTGCTCGTCGATGCCTTGTATTTGCTATTCAAGGCCTTGTATTTGCTCGTCAATTCCTTGTATTTGCTCGTCAATGCATTGTATTTGCTCGCCAATGCCTTGTATTTGCTGGTCAATGCCTTGTATTTGCTCGTCAATGCCTTGTATTTGCTCGTCAATGGCTTGTATTTTCTCGTCGATGCCTTGTATTTGCTCGTCGATGCATTGTATATGCTAGTCAATGCCTTGTATTTGCTAGTCAATGCCTTCTATTTGCTCGTCAATGCCTTGTATTTGCTCGTCAATGCCTTGTATTTGCTCGTTGATGCCTTGTGTTTGCTCGTTGATGCCTTGTATTTGCTCGTTGATGCCTTGTATTTGCTCGTCAATTCTTTGTATTTGCTATTCAATGCCTTGTATTTGCTCGTTGATGCCTTCTATTTGCTCGTCAATGCCTTGTATTTCCTCGTCAATGCCTTGTATTTGCTAGTCAATGCCTTGTATTTGCTCGTCAATGCATTGCATTTGCTCGTCAATGCCTTGTATTTGCTCGTTGATGCCTTGTATTTGCTCGTTGATGCCTTGTATTTGCTCGTCAATGCATTGTATTTGCTCGTCAATGCCTTGTATTTGCTAGTCAGTGCCTTGTATTTGCTCGTCAATGCCTTGTATTTGCTCGTCAATGCCTTGTATTTGCTCGTCAATGCATTGTATTTGCTCGTCAATGCATTGCATTTGCTCGTCAATGCCTTGTATTTGCTCGTTGATGCCTTGTATTTGCTCGTTGATGCCTTGTATTTGCTCGTCAATGCATTGTATTTGCTCGTCAATGCCTTGTATTTGCTAGTCAGTGCCTTGTATTTGCTCGTCAATGCCTTGTATTTGCTCGTCAATGCCTTGTATTTGCTCGTCAATGCATTGTATTTGCTCGCCAATGCCTTGTATTTGCTGGTCAATGCCTTGTATTTGCTCGTCAATGACTTGTATTTGCTCGTCAATCCCTTGTATTTGCTCGTCAATGCCTTGTATTTGCTCGTCAATGCCTTGTATTTTCTCGTCGATGCCTTGTATTTGCTCGTCGATGCATTGTATATGCTAGTCAATGCCTTGTATTTGCTAGTCAATGCCTTCTATTTACTCGTCAATCCTTCTATTTGCTCGTCAATGCCTTGTATTTGCTCGTTGATGCCTTGTGTTTGCTCGTTGATGCATTGTATTTGTTCGTTGATGCCTTGTATTTGCTCGTCAATTCTTTGTATTTGCTATTCAATGCCTTGTATTTGCTAGTCAATGCCTTGTATTTGCTCGTCAATGTATTGCATTTGCTCGTCAATGCCTTGTATTTGCTCGTCGATGCCTTGTATTTGCAAGTCAATGCCTTGTATTTGCTGGTCAATGCCTTGTATTTTCTCGTCGATGCCTTGTATTTGCTCGTCAATACCTTGTATTTGCTCGTCAATGCCTTGTATTTTCTCGTCGATGCCTTGTATTTGCTCGTCGATGCATTGTATATGCTAGTCAATGCCTTGTATTTGCTAGTCAATGCCTTCTATTTACTCGTCAATGCCTTGTATTTGCTCGTCAATGCCTTTTATTTGCTCGTTGATGCCTTGTGTTTGCTCGTTGATGCCTTGTATTTGCTCGTTGATGCCTTGTATTTGCTCGTCAATTCTTTGTATTTGCTATTCAATGCCTTGTATTTGCTCGTTGATGCCTTGTATTTGCTCGTCAATGCCTTGTATTTCCTCGTCAATGCCTTGTATTTGCTAGTCAATGCCTTGTATTTGCTCGTCAATGCATTGCATTTGCTCGTCAATGCCTTGTATTTGCTCGTCGATGCCTTGTATTTGCAAGTCAATGCCTTGTATTTGCTAGTCAATGCCTTGTATTTGCTAGTCAATGCCTTGTATTTGCTCGTCAATCCCTTGTATTTGCTCGTCAATGCCTTGTATTTTCTCGTCGATGCCTTGTATTTGCTCGTCGATGCATTGTATATGCTAGTCAATGCCTTGTATTTGCTAGTCAATGCCTTCTATTTACTCGTCAATGCCTTGTATTTGCTCGTCAGTGCCTTGTATTTGCTCGTTGATGCCATGTATTTGTTCGTTGATGCCTTGTATTTGCTCGTTGATGCCTTGTATTTGCTCGTTGATGCCTTGTATTTGCTCGTTGATGCCTTGTATTTGCTCGTCAATGCCTTGTATTTGCTGGTCAATGCCTTGTATTTGCTCGTCAATGCCTTGTATTTGCTCGTCAATGCCTTGTATTTGCTCGTCGATGCCTTGTATTTGCTATTCAAGGCCTTGTATTTGCTCGTCAATGCCTTGTATTTGCTCGTCAATGCATTGTATTTGCTCGTCAATGCCTTGTATTTGCTGGTCAATGCCTTGTATTTGCTCGTCAATGCCTTGTATTTGCTCGTCAATGCCTTGTATTTGCTCGTCAATGCCTTGTATTTGCTCGTCAATGCCTTGTATTTGCTCGTCGATGCCTTGTATTTGCTCGTCGATGCATTGTATTTGCTAGTCAATGCCTTGTATTTGCTAGTCAATGCCTTCTATTTGCTCGTCAATGCCTTGTATTTGCTCGTCAATGCCTTTTATTTGCTCGTTGATGCCTTGTGTTTGCTCGTTGATGCCTTGTATTTGCTCGTTGATGCCTTGTATTTGCTCGTCAATTCTTTGTATTTGCTATTCAATGCCTTGTATTTGCTCGTTGATGCCTTCTATTTGCTCGTCAATGCCTTGTATTTGCTCGTCAATGCCTTGTATTTGCTAGTCAATGCCTTGTATTTGCTCGTCAATGCATTGTATTTGCTCGTCAATGCCTTGTATTTGCTCGTCTATGCCTTGTATTTGCAAGTCAATGCCTTGTATTTGCTAGTCAATGCCTTGTATTTGCTAGTCAATGCCTTGTATTTGCTCGTCAATGCCTTGTATTTGCTCGTCAATGCCTTGTATTTTCTCGTCGATGCCTTGTATTTGCTCGTCGATGCATTGTATATGCTAGTCAATGCCTTGTATTTGCTAGTCAATGCCTTCTATTTGCTCGTCAATGCCTTGTATTTGCTCGTCAATGCCTTGTATTTGCTCGTTGATGCCATGTATTTGCTCGTTGATGCCTTGTATTTGCTCGTTGATGCCTTGTATTTGCTCGTTGATGCCTTGTATTTGCTCGTTGATGCCTTGTATTTGCTCGTCAATGCCTTGTATTTGCTCGTCAATGCCTTGTATTTGCTCGTCAATGCCTTGTATTTGCTCGTCAATGCCTTGTATTTGCTCGTCGATGCCTTGTATTTGCTATTCAATGCCTTGTATTTGCTCGTCAATGCCTTGTATTTGCTCGTCAATGCATTGTATTTGCTCGCCAATGCCTTGTATTTGCTGGTCAATGCCTTGTATTTGCTCGTCAATGCCTTGTATTTGCTCGTCAATCCCTTGTATTTGCTCGTCAATGCCTTGTATTTGCTCGTCAATGCCTTGTATTTTCTCGTCGATGCCTTGTATTTGCTCGTCGATGCATTGTATTTGCTAGTCAATGCCTTGTATTTGCTAGTCAATGCCTTCTATTTACTCGTCAATGCCTTGTATTTGCTCGTCAATGCCTTGTATTTGCTCGTTGATGCCTTGTGTTTGCTCGTTGATGCCTTGTATTTGCTCGTTGATGCCTTGTATTTGCTCGTCAATTCTTTGTATTTGCTATTCAATGCCTTGTATTTGCTCGCCAATGCCTTGTATTTGCTGGTCAATGCCTTGTATTTGCTCGTCAATGCCTTGTATTTGCTCGTCAATCCCTTGTATTTGCTCGTCAATGCCTTGTATTTGCTCGTCAATGCCTTGTATTTTCTCGTCGATGCCTTGTATTTGCTCGTCGATGCATTGTATATGCTAGTCAATGCCTTGTATTTGCTAGTCAATGCCTTCTATTTACTCGTCAATGCCTAGTATTTGCTCGTCAATGCCTTGTATTTGCTCGTTGATGCCTTGTGTTTGCTCGTTGATGCCTTGTATTTGCTCGTCAATGCCTTGTATTTGCTCGTCAATCCCTTGTATTTGCTCGTCAATGCCTTGTATTTGCTCGTCAATGCCTTGTATTTTCTCGTCGATGCCTTGTATTTGCTCGTCGATGCATTGTATATGCTAGTCAATGCCTTGTATTTGCTCGTCAATGCCTTGTATTTGCTCGTTGATGCCTTGTGTTTGCTCGTTGATGCCTTGTATTTGCTCGTTGATGCCTTGTATTTGCTCGTCAATTCTTTGTATTTGCTATTCAATGCCTTGTATTTGCTCGTTGCTGCCTTCTATTTGCTCGTCAATGCCTTGTATTTCCTCGTCAATGCCTTGTATTTGCTAGTCAATGCCTTGTATTTGCTCGTCAATGCATTGCATTTGCTCGTCAATGCCTTGTATTTGCTCGTTGATGCCTTGTATTTGCTCGTTGATGCCTTGTATTTGCTCGTCAATGCATTGTATTTGCTCGTCAATGCCTTGTATTTGCTAGTCAGTGCCTTGTATTTGCTCGTCAATGCCTTGTATTTGCTAGTCAATGCCTTGTATTTGCTCGTCAATGCCTTGTATTTGCTCGTCAATGCCTTGTATTTGCTCATTGGTACCATGTATTTTCTTGTTGATGCCTTGTATTTGCTCGTTGATGTCTTGTATTTGCTCGTTGATGCCTTGTATTTGCTCGTCGATGCCTTGTATTTGCTATTCAAGGCCTTGTATTTGCTCGTCAATGCCTTGTATTTGCTCGTCAATGCATTGTATTTGCTCGCCAATGCCTTGTATTTGCTGGTCAATGCCTTGTATTTGCTCGTCAATGCCTTGTATTTGCTCGTCAATCCCTTGTATTTGCTCGTCAATGCCTTGTATTTGCTCGTCAATGCCTTGTATTTTCTCGTCGATGCCTTGTATTTGCTCGTCGATGCATTGTATATGCTAGTCAATGCCTTGTATTTGCTAGTCAATGCCTTCTATTTACTCGTCAATGCCTTGTATTTGCTCGTCAATGCCTTGTATTTGCTCGTTGATGCCTTGTGTTTGCTCGTTGATGCCTTGTATTTGCTCGTTGATGCCTTGTATTTGCTCGTCAATTCTTTGTATTTGCTATTCAATGCCTTGTATTTGCTCGTCGATGCCTTGTATTTGCTCGTCAATGCCTTGTATTTTCTCGTCGATGCCTTGTATTTGCTCGTCGATGCATTGTATTTGCTAGTCAATGCCTTGTATTTGCTCGTCAATGCCTTGTATTTGCTCGTTGATGCCTTGTATTTGCTCGTCAATTCTTTGTATTTGCTATTCAATGCCTTGTATTTGCTCGTTGATGCCTTGTATTTGCTCGTCAATGCCTTGTATTTGCTCGTCAATGCCTTGTATTTGCTAGTCAATGCCTTGTATTTGCTCGTTGATGCCTTGTATTTGCTCGTTGATGCCTTGTATTTGCTCGTTGATGCCTTGTATTTGCTCGTCAATGCCTTGTATTTGCTGGTCAATGCCTTGTATTTGCTCGTCAATGCCTTGTATTTGCTCGTCAATGCCTTGTGTTTGCTCGTCGATGCCTTGTATTTGCTATTCAAGGCCTTGTATTTGCTCGTCAATGCCTTGTATTTGCTCGTCAATGCATTGTATTTGCTCGCCAATGCCTTGTATTTGCTCGTCAATGCCTTGTATTTGCTCGTCAATGCCTTGTATTTGCTCGTCAATCCCTTGTATTTGCTCGTCAATGCCTTGTATTTGCTCGTCAATGCCTTGTATTTTCTCGTCGATGCCTTGTATTTGCTCGTCGATGCATTGTATATGCTAGTCAATGCCTTGCATTTGCTAGTCAATGCCTTCTATTTACTCGTCAATGCCTTGTATTTGCTCGTCAATGCCTTGTATTTGCTCGTTGATGCCTTGTGTTTGCTCGTTGATGCCTTGTATTTGCTCGTTGATGCCTTGTATTTGCTCGTCAATTCTTTGTATTTGCTATTCAATGCCTTGTATTTGCTCGCCAATGCCTTGTATTTGCTGGTCAATGCCTTGTATTTGCTCGTCAATGCCTTGTATTTGCTCGTCAATCCCTTGTATTTGCTCGTCAATGCCTTGTATTTGCTCGTCAATGCCTTGTATTTTCTCGTCGATGCCTTGTATTTGCTCGTCGATGCATTGTATATGCTAGTCAATGCCTTGTATTTGCTAGTCAATGCCTTCTATTTACTCGTCAATGCCTAGTATTTGCTCGTCAATGCCTTGTATTTGCTCGTTGATGCCTTGTGTTTGCTCGTTGATGCCTTGTATTTGCTCGTCAATGCCTTGTATTTGCTCGTCAATCCCTTGTATTTGCTCGTCAATGCCTTGTATTTGCTCGTCAATGCCTTGTATTTTCTCGTCGATGCCTTGTATTTGCTCGTCGTTGCATTGTATATGCTAGTCAATGCCTTGTATTTGCTCGTCAATGCCTTGTATTTGCTCGTTGATGCCTTGTGTTTGCTCGTTGATGCCTTGTATTTGCTCGTTGATGCCTTGTATTTGCTCGTCAATTCTTTGTATTTGCTATTCAATGCCTTGTATTTGCTCGTTGCTGCCTTCTATTTGCTCGTCAATGCCTTGTATTTCCTCGTCAATGCCTTGTATTTGCTAGTCAATGCCTTGTATTTGCTCGTCAATGCATTGCATTTGCTCGTCAATGCCTTGTATTTGCTCGTTGATGCCTTGTATTTGCTCGTTGATGCCTTGTATTTGCTCGTCAATGCATTGTATTTGCTCGTCAATGCCTTGTATTTGCTAGTCAGTGCCTTGTATTTGCTCGTCAATGCCTTGTATTTGCTAGTCAATGCCTTGTATTTGCTCGTCAATGCCTTGTATTTGCTCGTCAATGCCTTGTATTTGCTCATTGGTGCCATGTATTTTCTTGTTGATGCCTTGTATTTGCTCGTTGATGTCTTGTATTTGCTCGTTGATGCCTTGTATTTGCTCGTCGATGCCTTGTATTTGCTATTCAAGGCCTTGTATTTGCTCGTCAATGCCTTGTATTTGCTCGTCAATGCATTGTATTTGCTCGCCAATGCCTTGTATTTGCTGGTCAATGCCTTGTATTTGCTCGTCAATGCCTTGTATTTGCTCGTCAATCCCTTGTATTTGCTCGTCAATGCCTTGTATTTGCTCGTCAATGCCTTGTATTTTCTCGTCGATGCCTTGTATTTGCTCGTCGATGCATTGTATATGCTAGTCAATGCCTTGTATTTGCTAGTCAATGCCTTCTATTTACTCGTCAATGCCTTGTATTTGCTCGTCAATGCCTTGTATTTGCTCGTTGATGCCTTGTGTTTGCTCGTTGATGCCTTGTATTTGCTCGTTGATGCCTTGTATTTGCTCGTCAATTCTTTGTATTTGCTATTCAATGCCTTGTATTTTCTCGTCGATGCCTTGTATTTGCTCGTCAATGCCTTGTATTTTCTCGTCGATGCCTTGTATTTGCTCGTCGATGCATTGTATATGCTAGTCAATGCCTTGTATTTGCTCGTCAATGCCTTGTATTTGCTCGTTGATGCCTTGTATTTGCTCGTCAATTCTTTGTATTTGCTATTCAATGCCTTGTATTTGCTCGTTGATGCCTTGTATTTGCTCGTCAATGACTTGTATTTGCTCGTCAATGCCTTGTATTTGCTAGTCAATGCCTTGTATTTGCTCGTTGATGCCTTGTATTTGCTAGTCAATGCCTTGTATTTGCTCGTCAATGTATTGTATTTGCTCGTTAATGCCTTGTATTTGCTCGTTGATGCCTTGTATTTGCTCGTCAATGCCTTGTATTTGCTCGTCAATCCCTTGTATTTGCTCGTCAATGCCTTGTATTTGCTCGTCAATGCCTTGTATTTGCTCGTCAATGCCTTGTATTTGCTCGTCGATGCATTGTATTTGCTAGTCAATGCCTTGTATTTGCTCGTCAATGCCTTGTATTTGCTCGTCAATGCCTTGTATTTGCTCGTCAATGCCTTGTATTTGCTCGTTGATGCCATGTATTTGCTCGTTGATGCCTTGTATTTGCTCGTTGATGCCTTGTATTTGCTCGTTGATGCCTTGTATTTGCTCGTTGATGCCTTGTATTTGCTCGTTGATGCCTTGTATTTGCTAGTCAATGCCTTGTATTTGCTCGTCAATGCATTGTATTTGCTCGTCAATGCCTTGTATTTGCTCGTTGATGCCTTGTATTTGCTATTCAATGCCTTGTATTTGCTCGTTGATGCCTTGTATTTGCTCGTCAATGCCTTGTATTTGCTCGTCAATGCGTTGTATTTGCTAGTCAATGCCTTGTATTTGCTCGTTGATGCCTTGTATTTGCTAGTCAATGCCTTGTATTTGCTCGTCAATGTATTGTATTTGCTCGTTAATGCCTTGTATTTGCTCGTTGATGCCTTGTATTTGCTCGTCAATGCCTTGTATTTGCTCGTCAATCCCTTGTATTTGCTCGTCAATGCCTTGTATTTGCTCGTCAATGCCTTGTATTTTCTCGTCGATGCCTTGTATTTGCTCGTCGATGCATTGTATATGCTAGTCAATGCCTTGTATTTGCTAGTCAATGCCTTCTATTTGCTCGTCAATGCCTTGTATTTGCTCGTCAATGCCTTGTATTTGCTCGTCGATGCCATGTATTTGCTCGTTGATGCCTTGTATTTGCTCGTTGATGCCTTGTATTTGCTCGTCAATGCCTTGTATTTCCTGGTCAATGCGTTGTATTTGCTCGTCAATGCCTTGTATTTGCTCGTCAATGCCTTGTATTTGCTAGTCAATGCCTTGTATTTGCTCGTTGATGCCTTGTATTTGCCAGTCAATGCCTTGTATTTGCTCGTCGATGCATTGTATATGCTAGTCAATGCCTTGTATTTGCTCGTCAATGCATTGTATTTGCTCGTCAATGCCTTGTACTTGCTCGTTGATGCCTTGTATTTGCTATTCAATGCCTTGTATTTGCTCGTTGATGCCTTGTATTTGCTCGTCAATGCCTTGTATTTGCTCGTCAATGCGTTGTATTTGCTAGTCAATGCCTTGTATTTGCTCGTTGATGCCTTGTATTTGCTAGTCATTGCCTTGTATTTGCTCGTCAATGTATTGTATTTGCTCGTTAATGCCTTGTATTTGCTCGTTGATGCCTTGTATTTGCTCGTCAATGCCTTGTATTTGCTCGTCAATCCCTTGTATTTGCTCGTCAATGCCTTGTATTTGCTCGTCAATGCCTTGTATTTTCTCGTCGATGCCTTGTATTTGCTCGTCGATGCATTGTATATGCTAGTCAATGCCTTGTATTTGCTAGTCAATGCCTTCTATTTGCTCGTCAATGCCTTGTATTTGCTCGTCAATGCCTTGTATTTGCTCGTCGATGCCATGTATTTGCTCGTTGATGCCTTGTATTTGCTCGTTGATGCCTTGTATTTGCTCGTCAATGCCTTGTATTTGCTCGTCAATGCGTTGTATTTGCTCGTCAATGCCTTGTATTTGCTCGTCAATGCATTGTATTTGCTAGTCAATGCCTTGTATTTGCTCGTTGATGCCTTGTATTTGCCAGTCAATGCCTTGTATTTGCTCGTCGATGCATTGTATATGCTAGTCAATGCCTTGTATTTGCTAGTCAATGCCTTGTATTTGCTCGTCAATGCCTTGTATTTGCTCGTTGATGCCATGTATTTGCTCGTTGATGCCTTGTATTTGCTCGTTGATGCCTTGTATTTGCTAGTCAATGCCTTGTATTTGCTCGTCAATGCATTGTATTTGCTCGTCAATGCCTTGTACTTGCTCGTTGATGCCTTGTATTTGCTATTCAATGCCTTGTATTTGCTCGTTGATGCCTTGTATTTGCTCGTCAATGACTTGTATTTGCTCGTCAATGCGTTGTATTTGCTAGTCAATGCCTTGTATTTGCTCGTTGATGCCTTGTATTAGCTAGTCATTGCCTTTTATTTGCTCGTCAATGTATTGTATTTGCTCGTTAATGCCTTCTATTTGCTCGTTGATGCCTTGTATTTGCTCGTCAATGCCTTGTATTTGCTCGTCAATCCCTTGTATTTGCTCGTCAATGCCTTGTATTTGCTCGTCAATGCCTTGTATTTTCTCGTCGATGCCTTGTATTTGCTCGTCGATGCATTGTATATGCTAGTCAATGCCTTGTATTTGCTAGTCAATGCCTTCTATTTGCTCGTCAATGCCTTGTATTTGCTCGTCAATGCCTTGTATTTGCTCGTCGATGCCATGTATTTGCTCGTTGATGCCTTGTATTTGCTCGTTGATGCCTTGTATTTGCTCGTCAATGCCTTGTATTTCCTGGTCAATGCGTTGTATTTGCTCGTCAATGCCTTGTATTTGCTCGTCAATGCATTGTATTTGCTAGTCAATGCCTTGTATTTGCTCGTTGATGCCTTGTATTTGCCAGTCAATGCCTTGTATTTGCTCGTCGATGCATTGTATATGCTCGTCAATGCCTTGTACTTGCTCGTTGATGCCTTGTATTTGCTATTCAATGCCTTGTATTTGCTCGTTGATGCCTTGTATTTGCTCGTCAATGACTTGTATTTGCTCGTCAATGCGTTGTATTTGCTAGTCAATGCCTTGTATTTGCTCGTTGATGCCTTGTATTAGCTAGTCATTGCCTTTTATTTGCTCGTCAATGTATTGTATTTGCTCGTTAATGCCTTCTATTTGCTCGTTGATGCCTTGTATTTGCTCGTCAATGCCTTGTATTTGCTCGTCAATCCCTTGTATTTGCTCGTCAATGCCTTGTATTTGCTCGTCAATGCCTTGTATTTTCTCGTCGATGCCTTGTATTTGCTCGTCGATGCATTGTATATGCTAGTCAATGCCTTGTATTTGCTAGTCAATGCCTTCTATTTGCTCGTCAATGCCTTGTATTTGCTCGTCAATGCCTTGTATTTGCTCGTCGATGCCATGTATTTGCTCGTTGATGCCTTGTATTTGCTCGTTGATGCCTTGTATTTGCTCGTCAATGCCTTGTATTTCCTGGTCAATGCGTTGTATTTGCTCGTCAATGCCTTGTATTTGCTCGTCAATGCATTGTATTTGCTAGTCAATGCCTTGTATTTGCCAGTCAATGCCTTGTATTTGCTCGTCGATGCATTGTATATGCTAGTCAATGCCTTGTATTTGCTAGTCAATGCCTTCTATTTGCTCGTCAATGCCTTGTATTTGCTCGTTGATGCCATGTATTTGCTCGTTGATGCCTTGTATTTGCTCGTTGATGCCTTGTATTTGCCAGTCAATGCCTTGTATTTGCTCGTCAATGCATTGTATTTGCTAGTCAATGCCTTGTATTTGCTCGTTGATGCCTTGTATTAGCTAGTCATTGCCTTTTATTTGCTCGTCAATGTATTGTATTTGCTCGTTAATGCCTTCTATTTGCTCGTTGATGCCTTGTATTTGCTCGTCAATGCCTTGTATTTGCTCGTCAATCCCTTGTATTTGCTCGTCAATGCCTTGTATTTGCTCGTCAATGCCTTGTATTTTCTCGTCGATGCCTTGTATTTGCTCGTCGATGCATTGTATATGCTAGTCAATGCCTTGTATTTGCTAGTCAATGCCTTCTATTTGCTCGTCAATGCCTTGTATTTGCTCGTCAATGCCTTGTATTTGCTCGTCGATGCCATGTATTTGCTCGTTGATGCCTTGTATTTGCTCGTTGATGCCTTGTATTTGCTCGTCAATGCCTTGTATTTCCTGGTCAATGCGTTGTATTTGCTCGTCAATGCCTTGTATTTGCTCGTCAATGCATTGTATTTGCTAGTCAATGCCTTGTATTTGCTCGTTGATGCCTTGTATTTGCCAGTCAATGCCTTGTATTTGCTCGTCGATGCATTGTATATGCTAGTCAATGCCTTGTATTTGCTAGTCAATGCCTTCTATTTGCTCGTCAATGCCTTGTATTTGCTCGTTGATGCCATGTATTTGCTCGTTGATGCCTTGTATTTGCTCGTTGATGCCTTGTATTTGCCAGTCAATGCCTTGTATTTGCTCGTCAATGCATTGTATTTGCTCGTAAATGCCTTGTACTTGCTCGTTGATGCCTTGTATTTGCTATTCAATGCCTTGTATTTGCTCGTTGATGCCTTGTATTTGCTCGTCAATGACTTGTATTTGCTCGTCAATGCCTTGTATTTGCTAGTCAATGCCTTGTATTTGCTCGTTGATGCCTTGTATTAGCTAGTCAATGCCTTGTATTTGCTCGTCAATGTATTGTATTTGCTCGTTAATGCCTTCTATTTGCTCGTTGATGCCTTGTATTTGCTCGTCAATGCCTTGTATTTGCTCGTCAATCCCTTGTATTTGCTCGTCAATGCCTTGTATTTGCTCGTCAATGCCTTGTATTTTCTCGTCAATGCCTTGTATTTGCTCGCCGATGCATTGTATATGCTAGTCAATGCCTTGTATTTGCTAGTCAATGCCTTCTATTTGCTCGTCAATGCCTTGTATTTGCTCGTCAATGCCTTGTATTTGCTCGTTGATGCCATGTATTTGCTCGTTGATGCCTTGTATTTGCTCGTTGATGCCTTGTATTTGCTCGTTGATGCCTTGTATTTGCTCGTTGATGCCTTGTATTTGCTCGTCAATGCCTTGTATTTCCTGGTCAATGCGTTGTATTTGCTCGTCAATGCCTTGTATTTGCTCGTCAATGCATTGTATTTGCTAGTCAATGCCTTGTATTTGCTCGTTGATGCCTTGTATTTGCTAGTCAATGCCTTGTATTTGCTCGTCAATGCATTGTATTTGCTCGTCAATTGTATTTGCTCGTTGATGCCATGTATTTGCTCGTTGATGCCTTGTATTTGCTCATTGATGCCTTGTATTTGCTAGTCAATGCCTTGTATTTGCTCGTCAATGCATTGTATTTGCTCGTCAATGCCTTGTATTTGCTCGTTGGTGCCTTGTATTTGCTATTCATTGCCTTGTATTTGCTCGTTGATGCCTTGTATTTGCTCGTCGATGCATTGTATTTGCTAGTCAATGCCTTGTATTTGCTCGTCAATGCATTGTATTTGCTCGTCAATGCCTTGTACTTGCTCGTTGATGCCTTGTATTTGCTATTCAATGCCTTGTATTTGCTCGTCAATGCATTGTATTTGCTCGTCAATGCCTTGTACTTGCTCGTTGATGCCTTGTATTTGCTAGTCAATGCCTTGTATTTGCTCGTCAATGCATTGTATTTGCTCGTCAATGCCTTGTCTTTGCTCGTTGATGCCTTGTATTTGCTATTCAATGTATTCAAATATTCAAATACAAGGGTATTTGCTCGTTGATGCCTTGTATTTGCTCGTCAATGACTTGTATTTGCTCGTCAATGCCTTGTATTTGCTCGTCAATGCCTTGTATTTTCTCGTCGATGCCTTGTATTTGCTCGTCGATGCATTGTATATGCTAGTCAATGCCTTGTATTTGCTAGTCAATGCCTTCTATTTGCTCGTCAATGCCTTGTATTTGCTCGTTGATGCCATGTATTTGCTCGTTGATGCCTTGTATTTGCTCGTTGATGCCTTGTATTTGCTAGTCATTGCCTTGTATTTGCTCGTCAATGCATTGTATTTGCTCGTCAATGCCTTGTACTTGCTCGTTGATGCCTTGTATTTGCTATTCAATGCCTTGTATTTGCTCGTTGATGCCTTGTATTTGCTCGTCAATGACTTGTATTTGCTCGTCAATGCGTTGTATTTGCTAGTCAATGCCTTGTATTTGCTCGATGATGCCTTGTATTAGCTAGTCATTGCCTTTTATTTGCTCGTCAATGTATTGTATTTGCTCGTTAATGCCTTCTATTTGCTCGTTGATGCCTTGTATTTGCTCGTCAATGCCTTGTATTTGCTCGTCAATCCCTTGTATTTGCTCGTCAATGCCTTGTATTTGCTCGTCAATGCCTTGTATTTTCTCGTCGATGCCTTGTATTTGCTCGTCGATGCATTGTATATGCTAGTCAATGCCTTGTATTTGCTAGTCAATGCCTTCTATTTGCTCGTCAATGCCTTGTATTTGCTCGTCAATGCCTTGTATTTGCTCGTCGATGCCATGTATTTGCTCGTTGATGCCTTGTATTTGCTCGTTGATGCCTTGTATTTGCTCGTCAATGCCTTGTATTTCCTGGTCAATGCGTTGTATTTGCTCGTCAATGCCTTGTATTTGCTCGTCAATGCATTGTATTTGCTAGTCAATGCCTTGTATTTGCTCGTTGATGCCTTGTATTTGCCAGTCAATGCCTTGTATTTGCTCGTCGATGCATTGTATATGCTAGTCAATGCCTTGTATTTGCTAGTCAATGCCTTCTATTTGCTCGTCAATGCCTTGTATTTGCTCGTTGATGCCATGTATTTGCTCGTTGATGCCTTGTATTTGCTCGTTGATGCCTTGTATTTGCCAGTCAATGCCTTGTATTTGCTCGTCAATGCATTGTATTTGCTCGTCAATGCCTTGTACTTGCTCGTTGATGCCTTGTATTTGCCATTCAATGCCTTGTATTTGCTCGTTGATGCCTTGTATTTGCTCGTCAATGACTTGTATTTGCTCGTCAATGCCTTGTATTTGCTAGTCAATGCCTTGTATTTGCTCGTTGATGCCTTGTATTAGCTAGTCAATGCCTTGTATTTGCTCGTCAATGTATTGTATTTGCTCGTTAATGCCTTCTATTTGCTCGTTGATGCCTTGTATTTGCTCGTCAATGCCTTGTATTTGCTCGTCAATCCCTTGTATTTGCTCGTCAATGCCTTGTATTTGCTCGTCAATGCCTTGTATTTTCTCGTCAATGCCTTGTATTTGCTCGCCGATGCATTGTATATGCTAGTCAATGCCTTGTATTTGCTAGTCAATGCCTTCTATTTGCTCGTCAATGCCTTGTATTTGCTCGTCAATGCCTTGTATTTGCTCGTTGATGCCATGTATTTGCTCGTTGATGCCTTGTATTTGCTCGTTGATGCCTTGTATTTGCTCGTTGATGCCTTGTATTTGCTCGTTGATGCCTTGTATTTGCTCGTCAATGCCTTGTATTTCCTGGTCAATGCGTTGTATTTGCTCGTCAATGCCTTGTATTTGCTCGTCAATGCATTGTATTTGCTAGTCAATGCCTTGTATTTGCTCGTTGATGCCTTGTATTTGCTAGTCAATGCCTTGTATTTGCTCGTCAATGCATTGTATTTGCTCGTCAATTGTATTTGCTCGTTGATGCCATGTATTTGCTCGTTGATGCCTTGTATTTGCTCATTGATGCCTTGTATTTGCTAGTCAATGCCTTGTATTTGCTCGTCAATGCATTGTATTTGCTCGTCAATGCCTTGTTTTTGCTCGTTGGTGCCTTGTATTTGCTATTCATTGCCTTGTATTTGCTCGTTGATGCCTTGTATTTGCTCGTCGATGCATTGTATTTGCTAGTCAATGCCTTGTATTTGCTCGTCAATGCATTGTATTTGCTCGTCAATGCCTTGTACTTGCTCGTTGATGCCTTGTATTTGCTATTCAATGCCTTGTATTTGCTCGTCAATGCATTGTATTTGCTCGTCAATGCCTTGTACTTGCTCGTTGATGCCTTGTATTTGCTAGTCAATGCCTTGTATTTGCTCGTCAATGCATTGTATTTGCTCGTCAATGCCTTGTCTTTGCTCGTTGATGCCTTGTATTTGCTATTCAATGTATTCAAATATTCAAATACAAGGGTATTTGCTCGTTGATGCCTTGTATTTGCTCGTCAATGACTTGTATTTGCTCGTCAATGCCTTGTATTTGCTCGTCAATGCCTTGTATTTTCTCGTCGATGCCTTGTATTTGCTCGTCGATGCATTGTATATGCTAGTCAATGCCTTGTATTTGCTAGTCAATGCCTTCTATTTGCTCGTCAATGCCTTGTATTTGCTCGTTTATGCCATGTATTTGCTCGTTGATGCCTTGTATTTGCTCGTTGATGCCTTGTATTTGCCAGTCAATGCCTTGTATTTGCTCGTCAATGCATTGTATTTGCTCGTCAATGCCTTGTACTTGCTCGTTGATGCCTTGTATTTGCTCGTTGATGCCTTGTATTTGCTCGTCAATGACTTGTATTTGCTCGTCAATGCCTTGTATTTGCTAGTCAATGCCTTGTATTTGCTCGTTGATGCCTTGTATTTGCTCGTTGATGCCTTGTATTTGCCAGTCAATGCCTTGTATTTGCTCGTCAATGCATTGTATTTGCTCGTCAATGCCTTGTACTTGCTCGTTGATGCCTTGTATTTGCTATTCAATGCCTTGTATTTGCTCGTTGATGCCTTGTATTTGCTCGTCAATGACTTGTATTTGCTCGTCAATGCCTTGTATTTGCTAGTCAATGCCTTGTATTTGCTCGTTGATGCCTTGTATTAGCTAGTCAATGCCTTGTATTTGCTCGTCAATGTATTGTATTTGCTCGTTAATGCCTTCTATTTGCTCGTTGATGCCTTGTATTTGCTCGTCAATGCCTTGTATTTGCTCGTCAATCCCTTGTATTTGCTCGTCAATGCCTTGTATTTGCTCGTCAATGCCTTGTATTTTCTCGTCAATGCCTTGTATTTGCTCGTCGATGCAATGTATATGGTAGTCAATGCCTTGTATTTGCTAGTCAATGCCTTGTATTTGCTCGTCAATGCCTTGTATTTGCTCGTCAATGCCTTGTATTTGCTCGTTGATGCCATGTGTTTGCTCGTTGATGCCTTGTATTTGCTCGTTGATGCCTTGTATTTGCTCGTTGATGCCTTGTATTTGCTCGTCAATGCCTTGTATTTGCTGGTCTATGCGTTGTATTTGCTCGTCAATGCCTTGTATTTGCTCGTCAATGCATTGTATTTGCTAGTCAATGCCTTGTATTTGCTATTCATTGCCTTGTATTTGCACGTTGATGCCTTGTATTTGCTCGTCGATGCATTGTATTTGCTAGTGAATGCCTTGTATTTGCTCGTCAATGCATTGTATTTGCTCGTCAATGCCTTGTACTTGCTCGTTGATGCCTTGTATTTGCTATTCAATGCCTTGTATTTGCTCGTTGATGCCTTGTATTTGCTCGTCAATGACTTGTATTTGCTCGTCAATGCCTTGTATTTGCGCGTCAATGCCTTGTATTTGCTCGTTGATGCCTTGTATTAGCTAGTCAATGCCTTGTATTTGCTCGTCAATGTATTGTATTTGCTCGTTAATGCCTTCTATTTGCTCGTTGATGCCTTGTATTTGCTCGTCAATGCCTTGTATTTGCTCGTCAATCCCTTGTATTTGCTCGTCAATGCCTTGTATTTGCTCGTCAATGCCTTGTATTTTCTCGTCAATGCCTTGTATTTGCTCGTCGATGCAATGTATATGGTAGTCAATGCCTTGTATTTGCTAGTCAATGCCTTGTATTTGCTCGTCAATGCCTTGTATTTGCTCGTCAATGCCTTGTATTTGCTCGTTGATGCCATGTGTTTGCTCGTTGATGCCTTGTATTTGCTCGTTGATGCCTTGTATTTGCTCGTTGATGCCTTGTATTTGCTCGTCAATGCCTTGTATTTGCTGGTCTATGCGTTGTATTTGCTCGTCAATGCCTTGTATTTGCTCGTCAATGCATTGTATTTGCTAGTCAATGCCTTGTATTTGCTATTCATTGCCTTGTATTTGCACGTTGATGCCTTGTATTTGCTCGTCGATGCATTGTATTTGCTAGTGAATGCCTTGTATTTGCTCGTCAATGCATTGTATTTGCTCGTCAATGCCTTGTACTTGCTCGTTGATGCCTTGTATTTGCTATTCAATGCCTTGTATTTGCTCGTTGATGCCTTGTATTTGCTCGTCAATGACTTGTATTTGCTCGTCAATGCCTTGTATTTGCGCGTCAATGCCTTGTATTTGCTCGTTGATGCCTTGTATTAGCTAGTCAATGCCTTGTATTTGCTCTTTAATGCCTTATATTTGCTCTTTAATGCCTTATATTTGCTCGTTGATGCCTTGTATTTGCTCGTCAATGCCTTGTATTTGCTCGTCAATCCCTTGTATTTGCTCGTCAATGCCTTGTATTTGCTCGTTGATGCCTTGTATTTGCTCGTCAATGACTTGTATTTGCTCGTCAATGCCTTGTATTTGCCAGTCAATGCCTTGTATTTGCTCGTCAATGCATTGTATTTGCTCGTCAATGCGTTGTACTTGCTCGTTGATGCCTTGTATTTGCTATTCAATGCCTTGTATTTGCTCGTCGATGCCTTGTATTTGCTCGTCAATGACTTGTATTTGCTCGTCAATGCCTTGTATTTGCTAGTCAATGCCTTGTATTTGCTCGTTGATGCCTTGTATTAGCTAGTCAATGCCTTGTATTTGCTCGTCAATGTATTGTATTTGCTCGTTAATGCCTTCTATTTGCTCGTTGATGCCTTGTATTTGCTCGTCAATGCCTTGTATTTGCTCGTCAATCCCTTGTATTTGCTCGTCAATGCCTTGTATTTGCTCGTCAATGCCTTGTATTTTCTCGTCAATGCCTTGTATTTGCTCGTCGATGCAATGTATATGGTAGTCAATGCCTTGTATTTGCTAGTCAATGCCTTGTATTTGCTCGTCAATGCCTTGTATTTGCTCGTCAATGCCTTGTATTTGCTCGTTGATGCCATGTGTTTGCTCGTTGATGCCTTGTATTTGCTCGTTGATGCCTTGTATTTGCTCGTTGATGCCTTGTATTTGCTCGTCAATGCCTTGTATTTGCTGGTCTATGCGTTGTATTTGCTCGTCAATGCCTTGTATTTGCTCGTCAATGCATTGTATTTGCTAGTCAATGCCTTGTATTTGCTATTCATTGCCTTGTATTTGCACGTTGATGCCTTGTATTTGCTCGTCGATGCATTGTATTTGCTAGTGAATGCCTTGTATTTGCTCGTCAATGCATTGTATTTGCTCGTCAATGCCTTGTACTTGCTCGTTGATGCCTTGTATTTGCTATTCAATGCCTTGTATTTGCTCGTTGATGCCTTGTATTTGCTCGTCAATGACTTGTATTTGCTCGTCAATGCCTTGTATTTGCGCGTCAATGCCTTGTATTTGCTCGTTGATGCCTTGTATTAGCTAGTCAATGCCTTGTATTTGCTCGTCAATGTATTGTATTTGCTCTTTAATGCCTTATATTTGCTCGTTGATGCCTTGTATTTGCTCGTCAATGCCTTGTATTTGCTCGTCAATCCCTTGTATTTGCTCGTCAATGCCTTGTATTTGCTCGTTGATGCCTTGTATTTGCTCGTCAATGCCTTGTATTTGCTCGTCAATGCCTTGTATTTGCTAGTCAATGCCTTGTATTTGCTCGTTGATGCCTTGTATTTGCTAGTCAATGCCTTGTATTTGCTCGTCAATATATTGTATTTGCTCGTTAATACCTTCTATTTGCTCGTTGATGCCTTGTATTTGCTCGTCAATGCCTTGTATTTGCTCGTCAATCCCTTGTATTTGCTCGTCAATGCCTTGTATTTGCTCGTCAATGCCTTGTATTTTCTCGTCGATGCCTTGTATTTGCTCGTCCATGCATTGTATATGCTAGTCAATGCCTTGTATTTGCTAGTCAATGCCTTCTATTTGCTGGTCAATGCCTTGTATTTGCTGGTCAATGCCTTGTATTTGCTCGTCAATGCCTTGTATTTGCTCGTCAATGCATTGTATTTGCTAGTCAATGCCTTGTATTTGCTCGTTGATGCCTTGTATTTGCTAGTCAATGCCTTGTATTTGCTCGTCAATGCATTGTATTTGCTCGTCAATGCCTTGTATTTGCTCGTTGATGCCTTGTATTTGCTATTCAATGCCTTGTATTTGCTCGTTGATGCCTTGTATTTGCTCGTCAATGACTTGTATTTGCTCGTCAATGCCTTGTATTTGCTCGTCAATGCCTTGTATTTTCTCGTCGATGCCTTGTATTTGCTCGTCGATGCATTGTATATGCTAGTCAATGCCTTGTATTTGCTAGTCAATGCCTTGTATTTGCTCGTCAATGCCTTGTATTTGCTCGTTGATGCCATGTATTTGCTCGTTGATGCCTTGTATTTGCTCGTTGATGCCTTGTATTTTCTCGTCGATGCCTTGTATTTGCTCGTCGATGCATTGTATATGCTAGTCAATGCCTTGTATTTGCTAGTCAATGCCTTCTATTTGCTCGTCAATGCCTTGTATTTGCTCGTTGATGCCATGTATTTGCTCGTTGATGCCTTGTATTTGCTCGTTGATGCCTTGTATTAGCTAGTCAATGCCTTGTATTTGCTCTTTAATGCCTTATATTTGCTCTTTAATGCCTTATATTTGCTCGTTGATGCCTTGTATTTGCTCGTCAATGCCTTGTATTTGCTCGTCAATCCCTTGTATTTGCTCGTCAATGCCTTGTATTTGCTCGTTGATGCCTTGTATTTGCTCGTCAATGACTTGTATTTGCTCGTCAATGCCTTGTATTTGCCAGTCAATGCCTTGTATTTGCTCGTCAATGCATTGTATTTGCTCGTCAATGCCTTGTACTTGCTCGTTGATGCCTTGTATTTGCTATTCAATGCCTTGTATTTGCTCGTCGATGCCTTGTATTTGCTCGTCAATGACTTGTATTTGCTCGTCAATGCCTTGTATTTGCTAGTCAATGCCTTGTATTTGCTCGTTGATGCCTTGTATTAGCTAGTCAATGCCTTGTATTTGCTCGTCAATGTATTGTATTTGCTCGTTAATGCCTTCTATTTGCTCGTTGATGCCTTGTATTTGCTCGTCAATGCCTTGTATTTGCTCGTCAATCCCTTGTATTTGCTCGTCAATGCCTTGTATTTGCTCGTCAATGCCTTGTATTTTCTCGTCAATGCCTTGTATTTGCTCGTCGATGCAATGTATATGGTAGTCAATGCCTTGTATTTGCTAGTCAATGCCTTGTATTTGCTCGTCAATGCCTTGTATTTGCTCGTCAATGCCTTGTATTTGCTCGTTGATGCCATGTGTTTGCTCGTTGATGCCTTGTATTTGCTCGTTGATGCCTTGTATTTGCTCGTTGATGCCTTGTATTTGCTCGTCAATGCCTTGTATTTGCTCGTCAATGCATTGTATTTGCTAGTCAATGCCTTGTATTTGCTATTCATTGCCTTGTATTTGCACGTTGATGCCTTGTATTTGCTCGTCGATGCATTGTATTTGCTAGTGAATGGCTTGTATTTGCTCGTCAATGCATTGTATTTGCTCGTCAATGCCTTGTACTTGCTCGTTGATGCCTTGTATTTGCTATTCAATGCCTTGTATTTGCTCGTTGATGCCTTGTATTTGCTCGTCAATGACTTGTATTTGCTCGTCAATGCCTTGTATTTGCGCGTCAATGCCTTGTATTTGCTCGTTGATGCCTTGTATTAGCTAGTCAATGCCTTGTATTTGCTCGTCAATGTATTGTATTTGCTCTTTAATGCCTTATATTTGCTCGTTGATGCCTTGTATTTGCTCGTCAATGCCTTGTATTTGCTCGTCAATCCCTTGTATTTGCTCGTCAATGCCTTGTATTTGCTCGTTGATGCCTTGTATTTGCTCGTCAATGACTTGTATTTGCTCGTCAATGCCTTGTATTTGCTAGTCAATGCCTTGTATTTGCTCGTTGATGCCTTGTATTAGCTAGTCAATGCCTTGTATTTGCTCGTCAATATATTGTATTTGCTCGTTAATACCTTCTATTTGCTCGTTGATGCCTTGTATTTGCTCGTCAATGCCTTGTATTTGCTCGTCAATCCCTTGTATTTGCTCGTCAATGCCTTGTATTTGCTCGTCAATGCCTTGTATTTTCTCGTCGATGCCTTGTATTTGCTCGTCCATGCATTGTATATGCTAGTCAATGCCTTGTATTTGCTAGTCAATGCCTTCTATTTGCTGGTCAATGCCTTGTATTTGCTGGTCAATGCCTTGTATTTGCTCGTCAATGCCTTGTATTTGCTCGTCAATGCATTGTATTTGCTAGTCAATGCCTTGTATTTGCTCGTTGATGCCTTGTATTTGCTAGTCAATGCCTTGTATTTGCTCGTCAATGCATTGTATTTGCTCGTCAATGCCTTGTATTTGCTCGTTGATGCCTTGTATTTGCTATTCAATGCCTTGTATTTGCTCGTTGATGCCTTGTATTTGCTCGTCAATGACTTGTATTTGCTCGTCAATGCCTTGTATTTGCTCGTCAATGCCTTGTATTTTCTCGTCGATGCCTTGTATTTGCTCGTCGATGCATTGTATATGCTAGTCAATGCCTTGTATTTGCTAGTCAATGCCTTCTATTTGCTCGTCAATGCCTTGTATTTGCTCGTTGATGCCATGTATTTGCTCGTTGATGCCTTGTATTTGCTCGTTGATGCCTTGTATTTGCTAGTCAATGCCTTGTATTTGCTCGTCAATGCATTGTATTTGCTCGTCAATGCCTTGTATTTGCTCGTTGATGCCTTGTATTTGCTATTCAATGCCTTGTATTTGCTCGTTGATGCCTTGTATTTGCTCGTCAATGACTTGTATTTGCTCGTCAATGCGTTGTATTTGCTAGTCAATGCCTTGTATTTGCTCGTTGATGCCTTGTATTAGCTAGTCAATGCCTTGTATTTGCTCGTCAATGTATTGTATTTGCTCGTTAATGCCTTCTATTTGCTCGTTGATGCCTTGTATTTGCTCGTCAATGCCTTGTATTTGCTCGTCAATCCCTTGTATTTGCTCGTCAATGCCTTGTATTTGCTCGTCAATGCCTTGTATTTTCTCGTCGATGCCTTGTATTTGCTCGTCGATGCCTTGTATATGCTAGTCAATGCCTTGTATTTGCTAGTCAATGCCTTCTATTTGCTCGTCAATGCCTTGTATTTGCTCGTCAATGCCTTGTATTTGCTCGTCGATGCCATGTATTTGCTCGTTGATGCCTTGTATTTGCTCGTTGATGCCTTGTATTTGCTCGTTGATGCCTTGTATTTGCTCGTTGATGCCTTGTATTTGCTCGTCAATGCCTTGTATTTGCTAGTCAATGCCTTGTATTTGCTCGTCAATGCCTTGTATTTGCTCGTTGATGCCTTGTATTTGCTATTCAATGCCTTGTATTTGCTCGTTGATGCCTTGTATTTGCTCGTCAATGCCTTGTATTTGCTCGTCAATCCCTTGTATTTGCTCGTCAATGCCTTGTATTTGCTCGTCAATGCCTTGTATTTGCTCGTCAATGCCTTGTATTTGCTCGTCGATGCCTTGTATTTGCAAGTCAATGCCTTGTATTTGCTAGTCAATGCCTTGTATTTGCTAGTCAATGCCTTGTATTTGCTCGTCAATGCATTGTATTTGCTCGTCAATGCCTTGTATTTGCTCATTGATGCCTTGTATTTGCTAGTCAATGCCTTGTATTTGCTCGTCAATGCCTTGTATTTGCTCGTCAATGCCTTGTATTTGCTCGTTGATGCCTTGTATTTGCTCGTCAATGCCTTGTATTTGCTCGTTGATGCCTTGTATTTGCTCGTCAATGCCTTGTATTTGCTAGTCAATGCCTTGTATTTGCTCGCTGATGCCTTGTATTTGCTCGTCAATGCCTTGTATTTGCTCGTTGATGCCTTGTATTTGCTATTCAATGCCTTGTATTTGCTCGTTGATGCCTTGTATTTGCTCGTCAATGACTTGTATTTGCTAGTCAATGCCTTGTATTTGCTAGTCAATGCCTTGTATTTGCTCGTCAATGCCTTGTATTTGCTCGTTGATGCCTTGTATTTGCTCGTCAATGCCTTGTATTTGCTCGTCAATGCCTTGTATTTGCTCGTTGATGCCTTGTATTTGCTCGTCAATGCCTTGTATTTGCTCGTCAATGCCTTGTATTTGCTCGTCAATGCCTTGTATTTGCTCGTCAATGCCTTGTATTTGCTCGTTGATGCCTTGTATTTGCTCGTTGATGCCTTGTATTTGCTCGTCAATGCCTTGTATTTGCTCGTCAATGCCTTGTATTTGCTCGTCAATGCCTTGTATTTGCTCGTCAATGCCTTGTATTTGTTCGCTGATGCCTTGTATTTGCTCGTCAATGCCTTGTATTTGCTCGTCAATGCCTTGTATTTGCTCGTCAATGCCTTGTATTTGCTCGTCAATGCCTTGTATTTGCTCGTTGATGCCTTGTATTTGCTAGTCAATGCCTTGTATTTGCTCGTCAATGGCTTGTATTTGCTCGTTGATGCCTTGTATTTGCTCGTCAATGCCTTGTATTTGCTCGTCAATGCCTTGTATTTGCTCGTTGATGCCTTGTATTTGCTCGTCAATGCCTTGTATTTGCTCGTCAATGCCTTGTATTTGCTCGTCAATGCCTTGTATTTGCTCGTCAATGCATTGTATTTGCTCGTCAATGCCTTGTATTTGCTAGTCAATGCCTTGTATTTGCTCGTCAATGCCTTGTATTTGCTCGTCAATGCCTTGTATTTGCTCGTCAATGCCTTGTATTTGCTCGTCAATGCCTTGTATTTGCTCGTTGATGCCTTGTATTTGCTCGTCAATGCCTTGTATTTGCTCGTTGATGCCTTGTATTTGCTCGTCAATGCCTTGTATTTGCTCGTCAATGCCTTGTATTTGCTCGTCAATGCCTTGTATTTGCTCGTCAATGCCTTGTATTTGCTCGTCAATGCCTTGTATTTGCTCGTCAATGCCTTGTATTTGCTAGTCAATGCCTTGTATTTGCTCGTCAATGCCTTGTATTTGCTCGTCAATGCCTTGTATTTGCTCGTCAATGCCTTGTATTTGCTCGTTGATGCCTTGTATTTGCTAGTCAATGCCTTGTATTTGCTCGTCAATGCCTCGTCGATGCCTTGTATTTGCTCGTCAATGCCTTGTATTTGCTCGTCAATGCCTTGTATTTGCTCGTCAATGCCTTGTATTTGCTCGTTGATGCCTTGTATTTGCTCGTCAATGCCTTGTATTTGCTCGTCAATGCCTTGTATTTGCTCGTCAATGCCTTGTATTTGCTCGTCGATGCCTTGTATTTGCTCGTCAATGCCTTGTATTTGCTAGTCAATGCCTTGTATTTGCTCGTCAATGCCTTGTATTTGCTCGTCAATGCCTTGTATTTGCTCGTCAATGCCTTGTATTTGCTCGTCAATGCCTTGTATTTGCTCGTCAATGCCTTGTATTTGCTCGTTGATGCCTTGTATTTGCTCGTCAATGCCTTGTATTTGCTCGTCAATGCCTTGTATTTGCTCGTCAATGCCTTGTATTTGCTCGTCAATGCCTTGTATTTGCTCGTCAATGCCTTGTATTTGCTCGTCAATGCCTTGTATTTGCTCGTCAATGCCTTGTATTTGCTCGTCAATGCCTTGTATTTGCTCGTCAATGCCTTGTAGTATTTGCTCGTTGATGCCTTGTATTTGCTCGTCAATGCCTTGTATTTGCTCGTCAATGCCTTGTATTTGCTCGTCAATGCCTTGTATTTGCTCGTCAATGCCTTGTATTTGCTCGTCAATGCCTTGTATTTGCTCGTTGATGCCTTGTATTTGCTCGTTGATGCCTTGTATTTGCTCGTTGATGCCTTGTATTTGCTCGTTGATGCATTGTATTTGCTCGTCAATGCCTTGTATTTGCTCGTCAATGCCTTGTATTTGCTCGTCAATGCCTTGTATTTGCTCGTCAATGCCTTGTATTTGCTCGTCGATGCCTTGTATTTGCTCGTCGATGCCTTGTATTTGCTCGTCAATGCCTTGTATTTGCTAGTCAATGCCTTGTATTTGCTCGTCAATGCCTTGTATTTGCTCGTCAATGCCTTGTATTTGCTCGTTGATGCCTTGTATTTGCTCGTTGATGCCTTGTATTTGCTCGTTGATGCCTTGTATTTGCTCGTCAATGCCTTGTATTTGCTCGTCAATGCCTTGTATTTGCTCGTTGATGCCTTGTATTTGCTCGTCAATGCCTTGTATTTGCTCGTCAATGCCTTGTATTTGCTCGTCAATGCCTTAAACTCGTTCATGCCTTGTATTTGCTCGTCAATGCCTTGTATTTGCTAGTCAATGCCTTGTATTTGCTCGTCGATGCCTTGTATTTGCTCGTCAATGCCTTGTATTTGCTCGTCAATGCCTTGTATTTGCTAGTCAATGCCTTGTATTTGCTCGTTGATGCCTTGTATTTGCTCGTTGATGCCTTGTATTTGCTCGTTGATGCCTTGTATTTGCTCGTTGATGCCTTGTATTTGCTCGTCAATTCTTTGTATTTGCTAGTCAATGCCTTGTATTTGCTCGTTGATGCCTTGTATTTGCTCGTCAATGCCTTGTATTTGCTCGTCAATGCCTTGTATTTGCTCGTCAATGCCTTGTATTTGCTCGTTGATGCCTTGTATTTGCTCGTCGATGCCTTGTATTTGCTCGTTGATGCCTTGTATTTGCTCGTTGATGCCTTGTATTTGCTCGTCAATGCCTTGTATTTGCTCGTCAATGCCTTGTATTTGCTCGTCAATGCCTTGTATTTGCTCGTCAATGCCTTGTATTTGCTCGTCAATGCATTGTATTTGCTCGTCAATGCCTTGTATTTGCTCGTCAATGCCTTGTATTTGCTCGTCAATGCCTTGTATTTGCTCGTCAATGCCTTGTATTTGCTCGTCGATGCCTTGTATTTGCTCGTCAATGCCTTGTATTTGCTCGTCAATGCCTTGTATTTGCTCGTCAATGCCTTGTATTTGCTCGTCAATGCCTTGTATTTGCTCGTTGATGCCTTGTATTTGCTCGTTGATGCCTTGTATTTGCTCGTTGATGCCTTGTATTTGCTCGTTGATGCCTTGTATTTGCTCGTCAATGCCTTGTATTTGCTCGTCAATGCCTTGTATTTGCTCGTCAATGCCTTGTATTTGCTCGTCAATGCCTTGTATTTGCTCGTCAATGCCTTGTATTTGCTCGTCAATGCCTTGTATTTTCTCGTCGATGCCTTGTATTTGCTCGTCGATGCATTGTATTTGCTAGTCAATGCCTTGTATTTGCTCGTCAATGCCTTGTATTTGCTCGTCAATGCCTTGTATTTGCTCGTCAATGCCTTGTATTTGCTCGTTGATGCCTTGTATTTGCTCGTTGATGCCTTGTATTTGCTCGTTGATGCCTTGTATTTGCTCGTCAATGCCTTGTATTTGCTCGTTGATGCATTGTATTTGCTCGTCAATGCCTTGTATTTGCTCGTCAATGCCTTGTATTTGCTCGTCAATGCCTTGTATTTGCTCGTCAATGCCTTGTATTTGCTCGTCGATGCCTTGTATTTGCTCGTAGATGCCTTGTATTTGCTAGTCAATGCCTTGTATTTGCTCGTCAATGCATTGTATTTGCTCGTCAATGCCTTGTATTTGCTCGTTGATGCCTTGTATTTGCTCGTCAATGCCTTGTATTTGCTCGTTGATGCCTTGTATTTGCTCGTTGATGCCTTGTATTTGCTCGTTGATGCCTTGTATTTGCTCGTCAATGCCTTGTATTTGCTCGTTGATGCCTTGTATTTGCTCGTCAATTCTTTGTATTTGCTAGTCAATGCCTTGTATTTGCTCGTTGATGCCTTGTATTTGCTCGTCAATGCCTTGTATTTGCTCGTCAATGCCTTGTATTTGCTAGTCAATGCCTTGTATTTGCTCGTCAATGCATTGTATTTGCTCGTCAATGCCTTGTATTTGCTCGTTGATGCCTTGTATTTGCTCGTCGATGCCTTGTATTTGCTCGTTGATGCCTTGTATTTGCTCGTCGATGCCTTGTATTTGCTCGTCGATGCCTTGTATTTGCTCGTCAATGCCTTGTATTTGCTCGTCAATGCCTTGTATTTGCTCGTCAATGCCTTGTATTTGCTCGTCAATGCCTTGTATTTGCTCGTCAATGCCTTGTATTTGCTCGTCAATGCCTTGTATTTGCTCGTCAATGCCTTGTATTTGCTCGTCAATGCCTTGTATTTGCTCGTCGATGCCTTGTATTTGCTAGTCAATGCCTTGTATTTGCTCGTCAATGCCTTGTATTTGCTCGTCAATGCATTGTATTTGCTCGTCAATGCCTTGTATTTGCTCGTTCATGCCTTGTATTTGCTCGTTGATGCCTTGTATTTGCTCGTTGATGCCTTGTATTTGCTCGTTGATGCCTTGTATTTGCTCGTCAATGCCTTGTATTTGCTCGTCAATGCCTTGTATTTGCTAGTCAATGCCTTGTATTTGCTCGTCAATGCCTTGTATTTGCTCGTCAATGCATTGTATTTGCTCGTCAATGCCTTGTATTTGCTCGTCAATGCCTTGTATTTGCTCGTCAATGCCTTGTATTTGCTCGTCAATGCCTTGTATTTGCTCGTCAATGCCTTGTATTTGCTCGTCAATGCCTTGTATTTGCTCGTCGATGCCTTGTATTTGCTCGTCGATGCATTGTATTTGCTAGTCAATGCCTTGTATTTGCTCGTCAATGCCTTGTATTTGCTCGTCAATGCCTTGTATTTGCTCGTCAATGCCTTGTATTTGCTCGTTGATGCCTTGTATTTGCTCGTTGATGCCTTGTATTTGCTCGTTGATGCCTTGTATTTGCTCGTCAATTCTTTGTATTTGCTATTCAATGCCTTGTATTTGCTCGTTGATGCCTTGTATTTGCTCGTCAATGCCTTGTATTTGCTCGTCAATGCCTTGTATTTGCTCGTCAATGCCTTGTATTTGCTCGTCAATGCCTTGTATTTGCTCGTCAATGCCTTGTATTTGCTCGTTGATGCCTTGTATTTGCTCGTCAATGCCTTGTATTTGCTCGTCAATGCCTTGTATTTGCTCGTTGATGCCTTGTATTTGCTCGTCAATGCCTTGTATTTGCTCGTTGATGCCTTGTATTTGCTCGTCAATGCCTTGTATTTGCTCGTCAATGCCTTGTATTTGCTCGTCAATGCCTTGTATTTGCTCGTCAATGCCTTGTATTTGCTCGTCAATGCCTTGTATTTGCTCGTCAATGCCTTGTATTTGCTCGTCAATGCCTTGTATTTGCTCGTCAATGCCTTGTATTTGCTCGTTGATGCCTTGTATTTGCTCGTTGATGCCTTGTATTTGCTCGTCAATGCCTTGTATTTGCTCGTCAATGCCTTGTATTTGCTCGTCAATGCCTTGTATTTGCTCGTCAATGCCTTGTATTTGCTCGTCAATGCCTTGTATTTGCTCGCCAATGCCTTGTATTTGCTCGTCAATGCCTTGTATTTGCTCGTCAATGCCTTGTATTTGCTCGTCAATGCCTTGTATTTGCTCGTCAATGCCTTGTATTTGCTCGTCAATGCCTTGTATTTGCTCGTCAATGCCTTGTATTTGCTCGTCGATGCCTTGTATTTGCTCGTCGATGCCTTGTATTTGCTCGTCAATGCCTTGTATTTGCTCGTCAATGCCTTGTATTTGCTCGTCAATGCCTTGTATTTGCTCGTTGATGCCTTGTATTTGCTCGTCAATGCCTTGTATTTGCTCGTCAATGCCTTGTATTTGCTCGTCAATGCCTTGTATTTGCTATTCAATGCCTTGTATTTGCTCGTTGATGCCTTGTATTTGCTCGTCAATGCCTTGTATTTGCTCGTCAATGCCTTGTATTTGCTAGTCAATGCCTTGTATTTGCTCGTCAATGCCTTGTATTTGCTCGTTGATGCCTTGTATTTGCTCGTCAATGCCTTGTATTTGCTCGTTGATGCCTTGTATTTGCTCGTCAATGCCTTGTATTTGCTCGTCAATGCCTTGTATTTGCTCGTCAATGCCTTGTATTTGCTCGTCAATGCCTTGTATTTGCTCGTCAATGCCTTGTATTTGCTCGTCAATGCCTTGTATTTGCTAGTCAATGCCTTGTATTTGCTCGTCAATGCCTTGTATTTGCTCGTCAATGCCTTGTATTTGCTCGTTGATGCCTTGTATTTGCTCGTCGATGCCTTGTATTTGCTCGTCAATGCCTTGTATTTGCTCGTCAATGCCTTGTATTTGCTCGTCAATGCCTTGTATTTGCTATTCAATGCCTTGTATTTGCTCGTTGATGCCTTGTATTTGCTCGCTGATGCCTTGTATTTGCTCGTCAATGCCTTGTATTTGCTCGTCAATGCCTTGTATTTGCTCGTCAATGCCTTGTATTTGCTCGTCAATGCCTTGTATTTGCTCGTCAATGCCTTGTATTTGTAGTCAATGCCTTGTATTTGCTCGTCAATGCCTTGTATTTGCTCGTTGATGCCTTGTATTTGCTCGTCAATGCCTTGTATTTGCTCGTTGATGCCTTGTATTTGCTCGTCAATGCCTTGTATTTGCTCGTCAATGCCTTGTATTTGCTCGTCAATGCCTTGTATTTGCTCGTCAATGCCTTGTATTTGCTCGTCAATGCCTTGTATTTGCTCGTTGATGCCTTGTATTTGCTCGTCAATGCCTTGTATTTGCTCGTCAATGCCTTGTATTTGCTCGTTAATGCCTTGTATTTGCTCGTCAATGCCTTGTATTTGCTCGTCAATGCCTTGTATTTGTAGTCAATGCCTTGTATTTGCTCGTCAATGCCTTGTATTTGCTCGTTGATGCCTTGTATTTGCTCGTCAATGCCTTGTATTTGCTCGTCAATGCCTTGTATTTGCTCGTCAATGCCTTGTATTTTCTCGTCGATGCCTTGTATTTGCTCGTCGATGCATTGTATATGCTAGTCAATGCCTTGTATTTGCTCGTCAATGCCTTGTATTTGCTCGTCAATGCCTTGTATTTGCTCGTCAATGCCTTGTATTTGCTCGTTGATGCCTTGTATTTGCTCGTTGATGCCTTGTATTTGCTCGTCAATGCCTTGTATTTGCTCGTCAATGCCTTGTATTTGCTCGTCAATGCCTTGTATTTGCTCGTTGATGCCTTGTATTTGCTCGTCAATGCCTTGTATTTGCTCGTCAATGCCTTGTATTTGCTCGTCAATGCCTTGTAAACTCGTTCATGCCTTGTATTTGCTCGTCAATGCCTTGTATTTGCTCGTCAATGCCTTGTATTTGCTAGTCAATGCCTTGTATTTGCTCGTCAATGCCTTGTATTTGCTCGTCAATGCATTGTATTTGCTCGTCAATGCCTTGTATTTGCTCGTTGATGCCTTGTATTTGCTCGTCAATGCCTTGTATTTGCTCGTTGATGCCTTGTATTTGCTCGTCAATGCCTTGTATTTGCTCGTCAATGCCTTGTATTTGCTCGTCAATGCCTTGTATTTGCTCGTCAATGCCTTGTATTTGCTCGTTGATGCCTTGTATTTGCTATTCAATGCCTTGTATTTGCTCGTTGATGCCTTGTATTTGCTCGTCAATGCCTTGTATTTGCTCGTCAATGCCTTGTATTTGCTAGTCAATGCCTTGTATTTGCTCGTTGATGCCTTGTATTTGCTCGTCAATGCCTTGTATTTGCTCGTCAATGTATTGTATTTGCTCGTCAATGCCTTGTATTTGCTCGTTGATGCCTTGTATTTGCTCGTCAATGCCTTGTATTTGCTCGTCAATCCCTTGTATTTGCTCGTCAATGCCTTGTATTTGCTCGTCAATGCCTTGTATTTTCTCGTCGATGCCTTGTATTTGCTCGTCGATGCATTGTATATGCTAGTCAATGCCTTGTATTTGCTAGTCAATGCCTTCTATTTGCTCGTCAATGCCTTGTATTTGCTCGTCAATGCCTTGTATTTGCTCGTTGATGCCTTGTATTTGCTCGTTGATGCCTTGTATTTGCTCGTTGATGCCTTGTATTTGCTCGTCAATGCCTTGTATTTGCTCGTTGATGCCTTGTATTTGCTCGTCAATGCCTTGTATTTGCTCGTCAATGCCTTGTATTTGCTCGTCGATGCCTTGTATTTGCTCGTCAATGCCTTGTATTTGCTCGTCAATGCCTTGTATTTGCTCGTCAATGCCTTGTATTTGCTCGTTGATGCCTTGTATTTGCTCGTTGATGCCTTGTATTTGCTCGTCAATGCCTTGTATTTGCTCGTCGATGCCTTGTATTTGCTCGTTGATGCCTTGTATTTGCTCGTCAATGCCTTGTATTTGCTCGTCAATGCCTTGTATTTGCTCGTCAATGCCTTGTATTTGCTCGTCAATGCCTTGTATTTGCTCGTCGATGCCTTGTATTTGCTCGTTGATGCATTGTATTTGCTCGTCAATGCCTTGTATTTGCTCGTCAATGCCTTGTATTTGCTCGTCAATGCCTTGTATTTGCTCGTCAATGCATTGTATTTGCTCGTCAATGCCTTGTATTTGCTCGTTGATGCCTTGTATTTGCTAGTCAATGCCTTGTATTTGCTCGTCAATGCATTGTATTTGCTCGTCAATGCCTTGTATTTGCTCGTTGATGCCTTGTATTTGCTATTCAATGCCTTGTATTTGCTCGTTGATGCCTTGTATTTGCTCGTCAATGCCTTGTATTTGCTCGTCAATGCCTTGTATTTGCTAGTCAATGCCTTGTATTTGCTCGTTGATGCCTTGTATTTGCTCGTCAATGCCTTGTATTTGCTCGTCAATGTATTGTATTTGCTCGTTAATGCCTTGTATTTGCTCGTTGATGCCTTGTATTTGCTCGTCAATGCCTTGTATTTGCTCGTCAATCCCTTGTATTTGCTCGTCAATGCCTTGTATTTGCTCGTCAATGCCTTGTATTTTCTCGTCGATGCCTTGTATTTGCTCGTCGATGCATTGTATATGCTAGTCAATGCCTTGTATTTGCTAGTCAATGCCTTGTATTTGCTCGTCAATGCCTTGTATTTGCTCGTCAATGCCTTGTATTTGCTCGTCAATGCCTTGTATTTGCTCGTCAATGCCTTGTATTTTGCTCGTTGATGCCTTGTATTTGCTAGTCAATGCCTTGTATTTGCTCGTTGATGCCTTGTATTTGCTCGTCAATGCCTTGTATTTGCTCGTCAATGCCTTGTATTTGCTCGTCAATGCCTTGTATTTGCTCGTTGATGCCTTGTATTTGCTAGTCAATGCCTTGTATTTGCTCGTCAATGCCTTGTATTTGCTCGTCAATGCCTTGTATTGCTCGTTCATGCCTTGTATTTGCTCGTCGATGCCTTGTATTTGCTCGTCAATGCCTTGTATTTGCTCGTCAATGCCTTGTATTTGCTCGTCAATGCCTTGTATTTGCTCGTCAATGCCTTGTATTTGCTCGTTGATGCCTTGTATTTGCTATTCAATGCCTTGTATTTGCTCGTTGATGCCTTGTATTTGCTCGTCAATGCCTTGTATTTGCTCGTCAATGCCTTGTATTTGCTAGTCAATGCCTTGTATTTGCTCGTCAATGCCTTGTATTTGCTCGTCAATGCCTTGTATTTGCTCGTCAATGCCTTGTATTTGCTCGTTGATGCCTTGTATTTGCTCGTCAATGCCTTGTATTTGCTCGTCAATGCCTTGTATTTGCTCGTCAATGCCTTGTATTTGCTCGTCAATGCCTTGTATTTGCTCGTCAATGCCTTGTATTTGCTCGTCAATGCCTTGTATTTGCTAGTCAATGCCTTGTATTTGCTCGTCAATGCCTTGTATTTGCTCGTCAATGCCTTGTATTTGCTCGTCAATGCCTTGTATTTGCTCGTCAATGCCTTGTATTTGCTCGTTGATGCCTTGTATTTGCTCGTCAATGCCTTGTATTTGCTAGTCAATGCCTTGTATTTGCTCGTCAATGCCTTGTATTTGCTCGTCAATGCCTTGTATTTGCTCGTCAATGCCTTGTATTTGCTATTCAATGCCTTGTATTTGCTCGTTGATGCCTTGTATTTGCTCGTCAATGCCTTGTATTTGCTCGTCAATGCCTTGTATTTGCTCGTCAATGCCTTGTATTTGCTCGTTGATGCCTTGTATTTGCTCGTCAATGCCTTGTATTTGCTCGTCAATGCCTTGTATTTGCTCGTCAATGCCTTGTAAATGCTCGTTGATGCCTTGTATTTGCTCGTCAATGCCTTGTATTTGCTCGTCAATGCCTTGTATTTGCTCGTCAATGCCTTGTATTTGCTCGTCAATGCATTGTATTTGCTCGTCAATGCCTTGTATTTGCTCGTTGATGCCTTGTATTTGCTCGTCAATGCCTTGTATTTGCTCGTTGATGCCTTGTATTTGCTCGTCAATGCCTTGTATTTGCTCGTCAATGCCTTGTATTTGCTAGTCAATGCCTTGTATTTGCTCGTCAATGCCTTGTATTTGCTCGTCAATGCCTTGTATTTGCTCGTCAATGCCTTGTATTTGCTCGTCAATGCCTTGTATTTGCTCGTCAATGCCTTGTATTTGCTCGTCAATGCCTTGTATTTGCTCGTCAATGCCTTGTATTTGCTCGTCAATGCCTTGTATTTGCTCGTCAATGCCTTGTATTTGCTCGTCAATGCCTTGTATTTGCTCGTCAATGCCTTGTATTTGCTCGTCAATGCCTTGTATTTGCTCGTCAATGCCTTGTATTTGCTCGTCAATGCCTTGTATTTGCTCGTCAATGCCTTGTATTTTCTCGTCGATGCCTTGTATTTGCTCGTCAATGCCTTGTATTTGCTCGTCAATGCCTTGTATTTGCTCGTCAATGCCTTGTATTTGCTCGTCAATGCCTTGTATTTGCTCGTCAATGCCTTGTATTTGCTAGTCAATGCCTTGTATTTGCTCGTCAATGCCTTGTATTTGCTCGTCAATGCCTTGTATTTGCTCGTCAATGCCTTGTATTTGCTCGTCAATGCCTTGTATTTGCTCGTTGATGCCTTGTATTTGCTCGTCAATGCCTTGTATTTGCTCGTTGATGCCTTGTATTTGCTAGTCAATGCCTTGTATTTGCTCGTCAATGCCTTGTATTTGCTCGTCAATGCCTTGTATTTGCTCGTTGATGCCTTGTATTTGCTCGTCAATGCCTTGTATTTGCTCGTCAATGCCTTGTATTTGCTCGTCAATGCCTTGTATTTGCTCGTTCATGCCTTGTATTTGCTCGTCGATGCCTTGTATTTGCTCGTCAATGCCTTGTATTTGCTCGTCAATGCCTTGTATTTGCTCGTCAATGCCTTGTATTTGCTCGTCAATGCCTTGTATTTGCTCGTTGATGCCTTGTATTTGCTCGTCAATGCCTTGTATTTGCTCGTTGATGCCTTGTATTTGCTCGTCAATGCCTTGTATTTGCTCGTCAATGCCTTGTATTTGCTAGTCAATGCCTTGTATTTGCTCGTCAATGCCTTGTATTTGCTCGTTGATGCCTTGTATTTGCTCGTCAATGCCTTGTATTTGCTCGTCAATGCCTTGTATTTGCTCGTCAATGCCTTGTATTTGCTCGTCGATGCCTTGTATTTGCTCGTCGATGAATTGTATTTGCTAGTCAATGCCTTGTATTTGCTCGTCAATGCCTTGTATTTGCTCGTCAATGCCTTGTATTTGCTCGTCAATGCCTTGTATTTGCTCGTTGATGCCTTGTATTTGCTCGTTGATGCCTTGTATTTGCTCGTCAATGCCTTGTATTTGCTCGTCAATGCCTTGTATTTGCTCGTCAATGCCTTGTATTTGCTCGTTGATGCCTTGTATTTGCTCGTCAATGCCTTGTATTTGCTCGTCAATGCCTTGTATTTGCTCGTCAATGCCTTGTAAACTCGTTCATGCCTTGTATTTGCTCGTCGATGCCTTGTATTTGCTCGTCAATGCCTTGTATTTGCTCGTCAATGCCTTGTATTTGCTCGTCAATGCCTTGTATTTGCTCGTCAATGCCTTGTATTTGCTCGTCAATGCCTTGTATTTGCTCGTTGATGCCTTGTATTTGCTTTTCAATGCCTTGTATTTGCTCGTTGATGCCTTGTATTTGCTCGTCAATGCCTTGTATTTGCTCGTCAATGCCTTGTATTTGCTAGTCAATGCCTTGTATTTGCTCGTCAATGCCTTGTATTTGCTCGCTGATGCCTTGTATTTGCTATTCAATGCCTTGTATTTGCTCGTTGATGCCTTGTATTTGCTCGTCAATGCCTTGTATTTGCTCGTCAATGCCTTGTATTTGCTAGTCAATGCCTTGTATTTGCTCGTTGATGCCTTGTATTTGCTCGTCAATGCCTTGTATTTGCTCGTCAATGTATTGTATTTGCTCGTCAATGCCTTGTATTTGCTCGTTGATGCCTTGTATTTGCTCGTCAATGCCTTGTATTTGCTCGTCAATGCCTTGTATTTGCTCGTCAATGCCTTGTATTTGCTCGTCAATGCCTTGTATTTGCTCGTCGATGCCTTGTATTTGCTCGTCGATGCATTGTATTTGCTAGTCAATGCCTTGTATTTGCTCGTCAATGCCTTGTATTTGCTCGTCAATGCCTTGTATTTGCTCGTCAATGCCTTGTATTTGCTCGTTGATGCCTTGTATTTGCTCGTTGATGCCTTGTATTTGCTCGTTGATGCCTTGTATTTGCTCGTTGATGCCTTGTATTTGCTCGTTGATGCCTTGTATTTGCTCGTCAATGCCTTGTATTTGCTCGTCAATGCCTTGTATTTGCTCGTCAATGCCTTGTATTTGCTCGTCAATGCCTTGTATTTGCTCGTCAATGCCTTGTATTTGCTCGTCAATGCCTTGTATTTGCTCGTTGATGCCTTGTATTTGCTCGTTGATGCCTTGTATTTGCTCGTTGATGCCTTGTATTTGCTCGTCAATGCCTTGTATTTGCTCGTCAATGCCTTGTATTTGCTCGTCAATGCCTTGTATTTGCTCGTCAATGCCTTGTATTTGCTCGTCAATGCCTTGTATTTGCTCGTCAATGCCTTGTATTTGCTCGTCGATGCCTTGTATTTGCTCGTCGATGCATTGTATTTGCTAGTCAATGCCTTGTATTTGCTCGTCAATGCCTTGTATTTGCTCGTCAATGCCTTGTATTTGCTCGTCAATGCCTTGTATTTGCTCGTCAATGCCTTGTATTTGCTCGTTGATGCCTTGTATTTGCTAGTCAATGCCTTGTATTTGCTCGTCAATGCATTGTATTTGCTCGTCAATGCCTTGTATTTGCTCGTTGATGCCTTGTATTTGCTATTCAATGCCTTGTATTTGCTCGTTGATGCCTTGTATTTGCTCGTCAATGCCTTGTATTTGCTCGTCAATGCCTTGTATTTGCTAGTCAATGCCTTGTATTTGCTCGTTGATGCCTTGTATTTGCTAGTCAATGCCTTGTATTTGCTCGTCAATGTATTGTATTTGCTCGTTAATGCCTTGTATTTGCTCGTTGATGCCTTGTATTTGCTCGTCAATGCCTTGTATTTGCTCGTCAATCCCTTGTATTTGCTCGTCAATGCCTTGTATTTGCTCGTCAATGCCTTGTATTTGCTCGTCGATGCCTTGTATTTGCTCGTCGATGCATTGTATATGCTAGTCAATGCCTTGTATTTGCTCGTCAATGCCTTGTATTTGCTCGTCAATGCCTTGTATTTGCTAGTCAATGCCTTGTATTTGCTCGTCAATGCCTTGTATTTGCTCGTCAATGCCTTGTATTTGCTCGTTGATGCCTTGTATTTGCTATTCAATGCCTTGTATTTGCTCGTTGATGCCTTGTATTTGCTCGTCAATGCCTTGTATTTGCTCGTCAATGCCTTGTATTTGCTCGTCAATGCCTTGTATTTGCTCGTTGATGCCTTGTATTTGCTCGTCAATGCCTTGTATTTGCTCGTCAATGCCTTGTATTTGCTCGTCAATGCCTTGTAAACTCGTTCATGCCTTGTATTTGCTCGTCGATGCCTTGTATTTGCTAGTCAATGCCTTGTATTTGCTCGTCAATGCCTTGTATTTGCTCGTCAATGCCTTGTATTTGCTCGTCAATGCCTTGTATTTGCTCGTTGATGCCTTGTATTTGCTCGTCAATGCCTTGTATTTGCTCGTTGATGCCTTGTATTTGCTCGTCAATGCCTTGTATTTGCTCGTCAATGCCTTGTATTTTCTCGTCAATGCCTTGTATTTGCTCGTCAATGCCTTGTATTTGCTCGTCAATGCCTTGTATTTGCTCGTCAATGCCTTGTATTTGCTCGTCGATGCCTTGTATTTGCTCGTCAATGCCTTGTATTTGCTCCTCAATGCCTTGTATTTGTTAGTCAATGCATTGTATTTGCTCGTCAATGCCTTGTATTTGCTCGTCAATGCCTTGTATTTGCTCGTCAATGCCTTGTATTTGCTCGTCAATGCCTTGTATTTGCTCGTCATTGCCTTGTATTTGCTCGTCAATGCCTTGTATTTGCTCGTCAATGCCTTGTATTTGCTCGTCAATGCCTTGTATTTGCTCGTCGATGCCTTGTATTTGCTCGTCAATGCCTTGTATTTGCTCGTCAATGCCTTGTATTTGCTAGTCAATGCCTTGTATTTGCTCGTCAATGCCTTGTATTTGCTCGTCAATGCCTTGTATTTGCTCGTCAATGCCTTGTATTTGCTAGTCAATGCCTTGTATTTGCTCGTCAATGCCTTGTATTTGCTCGTCAATGCCTTGTATTTGCTCGTCAATGCCTTGTATTTGCTCGTCAATGCCTTGTATTTGCTCGTCAATGCCTTGTATTTGCTCGTCAATGCCTTGTATTTGCTCGCTGATGCCTTGTATTTGATCGTCAATGCCTTGTATTTGCTAGTCAATGCCTTGTATTTGCTCGTCAATGCCTTGTATTTGCTCGTCAATGCCTTGTATTTGCTAGTCAATGCCTTGTATTTGCTAGTCAATGCCTTGTATTTGCTCGTCGATGCCTTGTATTTGCTCGTCAATGCCTTGTATTTGCTCGTCGATGCCTTGTATTTGCTCGTCGATGCCTTGTATTTGCTCGTCAATGCCTTGTATTTGCCATTCAATGCCTTGTATTTGCTCGTCAATGCCTTGTATTTGCTCGTTGATGCCTTGTATTTGCTCGTCAATGCCTTGTATTTGCTCGTTGATGCCTTGTATTTGCTCGTCAATGCCTTGTATTTGCTATTCAATGCCTTGTATTTGCTCGTCGATGCCTTGTATTTGCTCGTCAATGCCTTGTATTTGCTCGTCAATGCCTTGTATTTGCTCGTCAATGCCTTGTATTTGCTCGTCAATGCCTTGTATTTGCTCGTCAATGCCTTGTATTTGCTCGTCGATGCCTTGTATTTGCTCGTCGATGCCTTGTATTTGCTCGTCAATGCCTTGTATTTGCCATTCAATGCCTTGTATTTGCTCGTCAATGCCTTGTATTTGCTCGTTGATGCCTTGTATTTGTTCGTCAATGCCTTGTATTTGCTAGTCAATGCCTTGTATTTGCTAGTCAATGCCTTGTATTTGCTCGCCAATGCCTTGTATTTGCTCGTCAATGCCTTGTATTTGCTCGTTCATGCCTTGTATTTGCTCGTCAATGCCTTGTATTTGCTCGTCAATGCCTTGTATTTGCTCGTCGATGCCTTGTATTTGCTCGTCAATGCCTTGTATTTGCTCGTCGATGCCTTGTATTTGCTCGTCGATGCCTTGTATTTGCTCGTCCATGCCTAGTATTTGCCATTTAAGACCTTGTATTTGCTCGTCAATGCCTTGTATTTGCTCGTTGATGCCTTGTATTTGCTCGTCAATGCCTTGTATTTGCTATTCAAGGCCTTGTATTTGCTCGTCGATGCCTTGTATTTGCTCGTCAATGCCTTGTATTTGCTAGTCAATGCCTTGTATTTGCTCGCAAATGCCTTAAATTTGCTCGTCAATGCCTTGTATTTGCTCGTTCATGCCTTGTATTTGCTCGTTAATGCCTTGTATTTGCTCGTCAATGCCTTGTATTTGCTCGTCGATGCCTTGTATTTGCTCGTCAATGCCTTGTATTTGCTCGTCGATGCCTTGTATTTGCTCGTCGATGCCTTGTATTTGCTCGTCCATGCCTTGTATTTGCTCGTCAAGGCCTTGTATTTGCTCGTCAATGCCTTGTATTTGCTCGTTGATGCCTTGTATTTGCTCGTCAATGCCTTGTATTTGCTCGTTTATGCCTTGTATTTGCTCGTCAATGCCTTGTATTTGCTATTCAATGCCTTGTATTTGCTCGTTGATGCCTTGTATTTGCTCGTCAATGCCTTGTATTTGCTAGTCAATGCCTTGTATTTGCTCGTCAATGCCTTGTATTTGCTCGTCGATGCCTTGTATTTGCTCGTTGATGCCTTGTATTTGCTCGTCAATGCTTTTGACAGGAATTTGCTCGTCAGTGCCTTGTATTTCCTCGTCAATGCCTTGTATTTGCTAGTCAATGCCTTGTATTTCCTCGTTGATGCCTTGTATTTGCTCGTCGATTCCTTGTATTTGCTCGTCAATGCCTTGTATTTGCTCGTTGATGCCTTGTATTTGCTCGTCAATGCCTTGTATTTGCTCGTCAATGCCTTGTATTTGCTAGTCAATGCCTTGTATTTGCTCGTCAATGCCTTGTATTTGCTCGTTCATGCCTTGTATTTGCTCGTCAATGCCTTGTATTTGCTCGTTGATGCCTTGTATTTGCTCGTCAATGCCTTGTATTTGCTCGCCAATGCCTTGTATTTAGTCAATGCCTTGTGTTTGCTCGTCAATGCCTTGTATTTGCTCATCAATGCGTTGTATTTGCTCGTCAATGCCTTGTATTTGCTCGTCGATGCCTTGTATTTGCTCGTCAATGCCTTGTATTTGCTCGTCAATGCCTTGTATTTGCTCGTCAATGCCTTGTATTTGCTCGTCAATGCCTTGTATTTGCTCATCATTGCCTTGTATTTGCTCGTCAATGCCTTGTATTTGCTCGTCAATGCGTTGTATTTGCTCGTCAATGCCTTGTATTTGCTCGTTGATGCCTTGTATTTGCTCGTCAATGCCTTGTATTTGCTAGTCAATGCCTTGTATTTGCTCGTCAATGCCTTGTATTTGCTCGTCAATGCCTTGTATTTGCTCGTCAATGCCTTGTATTTGCTCGTCAATGCCTTGTATTTGCTCGTCGATGCCTTGTATTTGCTCGTCAATGCCTTGTATTTGCTCGTCAATGCCTTGTATTTGCTAGTCAATGCCTTGTATTTGCTCGTCAATGCCTTGTATTTGCTCGTCAATGCCTTGTATTTGCTCGTCAATGCCTTGTATTTGCTCGCCAATGCCTTGTATTTGCTCGTCAATGCCTTGTATTTGCTAGTCAATGCCTTGTATTTGCTCATCAATGCCTTGTATTTGCTCGTCAATGCCTTGTATTTGCTAGTCAATGCCTTGTATTTGCTAGTCAATGCCTTGTATTTGCTCGTCGATGCATTGTATTTGCTCGTCAATGCCTTGTATTTGCTCGTCGATGCCTTGTATTTGCTCGTCGATGCCTTGTATTTGCTCGTTGATGCCTTGTATTTGCTCGTCAATGCCTTGTATTTGCTCGTCAATGCCTTGTATTTGCTCGTCAATGCCTTGTATTTGCTCGTCAATGCCTTGTATTTTCTCGTCGATGCCTTGTATTTGCTCGTCGATGCATTGTATATGCTAGTCAATGCCTTGTATTTGCTAGTCAATGCCTTCTATTTGCTCGTCAATGCCTTGTATTTGCTATTCAATGCCTTGTATTTGCTCGTTGATGCCTTGTATTTGCTCGTCAATGCCTTGTATTTGCCAGTCAGTGCCTTGTATTTGCTCGTCAATGCCTTGTATTTGCTCGTTGATGCCTTGTATTTGATAGTCAATGCCTTGTATTTGCTCGTCAATGCCTTGTATTTGCTCACCAATGCCTTGTATTTGCTCGTCAATGCCTTGTATTTGCTCGTCGATGCATTGTATTTGCTCGTCAATGCCTTGTATTTGCTCGTCAATGCCTTGTATTTGCTAGTCAATGCCTTGTATTTGCTAGTCAATGCCTTGTATTTGCTCATCAATGCCTTGTATTTGCTCGTCAATGCCTTGTATTTGCTAGTCAATGCCTTGTATTTGCTCGTCATTGCCTTGTATTTGCTCGTCAATGCCTTGTATTTGCTCGTCAATGCGTTGTATTTGCTCGTCAATGCCTTGTATTTGCTCGTCGATGCCTTGTATTTGCTCGTCAATGCCTTGTATTTGCTAGTCAATGCCTTGTATTTGCTCGTCAATGCCTTGTATTTGCTCGTCAATGCCTTGTATTTGCTAGTCAATGCCTTGTATTTGCTCGTCAATGCCTTGTATTTGCTCGTCGATGCCTTGTATTTGCTCGTCAATGCCTTGTATTTGCTCGTCAATGCCTTGTATTTGCTAGTCAATGCCTTGTATTTGCTCACCAATGCCTTGTATTTGCTCGTCAATGCCTTGTATTTGCTCGTCAATGCCTTGTATTTGCTCGCTGATGCCTTGTATTTGCTCGTCAATGCCTTGTATTTGCTAGTCAATGCCTTGTATTTGCTCGTCAGTACCTTGTATTTGCTCGTCAATGCCTTGTATTTGCTCGTCAATGCCTTGTATTTGCTAGTCAATGCCTTGTATTTACTCGTCGATGCATTGTATTTGCTCGTCAATGCCTTGTATTTGCTCGTTGATGCCTTGTATTTGCTCGTCGATGCCTTGTATTTGCTCGTCAATGCCTTGTATTTGCCATTTAATGCCTTGTATTTGCTCGTCAATGCCTTGTATTTGCTCGTTGATGCCTTGTATTTGCTCGTCAATGCCTTGTATTTGCTCGTTGATGCCTTGTATTTGTTCGTCAATGCCTTGTATTTGCTATTCAAGGCCTTGTATTTGCTCGTCGATGCCTTGTATTTGGTCGTCAATGCCTTGTATTTGCTAGTCAATGCCTTGTATTTGCTCGCCAATGCCTTGTATTTGCTCGTCAATGCCTTGTATTTGCTCGTCAATGCCTTGTATTTGCTCGTCGATGCCTTGTATTTGCTCGTCGATGCCTTGTATTTGCTCGTCCATGCCTCGTATTTGCCATTTAAGGCCTTGTATTTGCTCGTCAATGCCTTGTATTTGCTCGTTGATGCCTTGTATTTGCTCGTCAATGCCTTGTATTTGCTCGTTGATGCCTTGTATTTGTTCGTCAATGCCTTGTATTTGCTATTCAAGGCCTTGTATTTGCTCGTCGATGCCTTGTATTTGCTCGTCAATGCCTTGTATTTGCTAGTCAATGCCTTGTATTTGCTCGCCAATGCCTTGTATTTGCTCGTCAATGCCTTGTATTTGCTCGTTCATGCCTTGTATTTGCTTGTCAATGCCTTGTATTTGCTCGTCAATGCCTTTTATTTGCTCGTCGATGCCTTGTATTTGCTCGTCAATGCCTTGTATTTGCTCGTCGATGCCTTGTATTTGCTCGTCGATGCCTTGTATTTGCTCGTCAATGCCTTGTATTTGCCATTCAAGGCCTTGTATTTGCTCGTCAATGCCTTGTATTTGCTCGTTGATGCCTTGTATTTGCTCGTCAATGCCTTGTATTTGCTCGTCAATGCCTTGTATTTGCTCGTCAATGCCTTGTATTTGCTATTCAATGCCTTGTATTTGCTCGTTGATGCCTTGTATTTGCTCGTCAATGCCTTGTATTTGCTAGTCAATGCCTTGTATTTGCTAGTCAATGCCTTGTATTTGCTCGTCGATGCCTTGTATTTGCTCGTTGATGCCTTGTATTTGCTCGTCAATGCTTTGTATTTGCTCGTCAATGCCTTGTATTTGCTCGTCAATGCCTTGTATTTGCTAGTCAATGCCTTGTATTTGCAAGTCAATGCCTTGTATTTGCTCGTCAATGCCTTGTATTTGCTCGTCAATGCCTTGTATTTGCTCGTCAATGCCTTGTATTTGCTCGTCAATGCCTTGTATTTGCTCGTCGATGTCTTGTATTTGCTCGTCAATGCCTTGTATTTGCTCGTCGATGCCTTGTATTTGCTCGTCGATGCCTTGTATTTGCTCGTCAATGCCTTGTATTTGCTCGTCAATGCCTTGTATTTGCTATTCAATGCCTTGTATTTGCTCGTCGATGCCTTGTATTTGCTCGTCAATGCCTTGTATTTGCTAGTCAATGCCTTGTATTTGCTCGTCAATGGCTTGTATTTGCTCGTCAATGCCTTGTATTTGCTCGTCAATGCCTTGTATTTGCTCGTCGATGCCTTGTATTTGCTCGTCGATGCCTTGTATTTGCTCGTCAATGCCTTGTATTTGCCATTTAAGGCCTTGTATTTGCTCGTCAATGCCTTGTATTTGCTCGTTGATGCCTTGTATTTGCTCGTCAATGCCTTGTATTTGCTCGTTGATGCCTTGTATTTGTTCGTCAATGCCTTGTATTTGCTATTCAAGGCCTTGTATTTGCTCGTCGATGCCTTGTATTTGGTCGTCAATGCCTTGTATTTGCTAGTCAATGCCTTGTATTTGCTCGCCAATGCCTTGTATTTGCTCGTCAATGCCTTGTATTTGCTCGTTCATGCCTTGTATTTGCTCGTTAATGCCTTGTATTTGCTCGTCAATGCCTTGTATTTGCTCGTCGATGCCTTGCATTTGCTCGTCAATGCCTTGTATTTGCTCGTCGATGCCTTGTATTTGCTCGTCGATGCCTTGTATTTGCTCGTCCATGCCTTGTATTTGCCATTCAAGGCCTTGTATTTGCTCGTCAATGCCTTGTATTTGCTCGTTGATGCCTTGTATTTGCTCGTCAATGCCTTGTATTTGCTCGTTTATGCCTTGTATTTGTTCGTCAATGCCTTGTATTTGCTATTCAATGCCTTGTATTTGCTCGTTGATGCCTTGTATTTGCTCGTCAATGCCTTGTATTTGCTAGTCAATGCCTTGTATTTGCTCGTCGATGCCTTGTATTTGCTCGTTGATGCCTTGTATTTGCTCGTCAATGCTTTTGACAGGAATTTGCTCGTCAGTGCCTTGTATTTGCTCGTCAATGCCTTGTACTTGCTAGTCAATGCCTTGTATTTGCAAGTCAATGCCTAGTATTTGCTCGTCAATGCCTTGTATTTGCTCGTCAATGCCTTGTATTTGCTCGTCAATGCCTTGTATTTGCTAGTCAATGCCTTGTATTTGCTCGTCGATGTCTTGTATTTGCTCGTCAATGCCTTGTATTTGCTCGTCGATGCCTTGTATTTGCTCGTCGATGCCTTGTATTTGCTCGTCAATGCCTTGTATTTGCTCGTCAATGGTTTTTATTTGCTCGTCCATGCCTTGTATTTGCTATTCAATGCCTTGTATTTGCTCGCTGATGCCTTGTATTTTCTCGCTGATGCCTTGTATTTGCTCGTCAATGCCTTGTATTTGCTAGTCAATGCCTTGTATTTGCTCATCAGTGCCTTGTATTTGCTCGTCAATGCCTTGTATTTGCTCGTTGATGCCTTGTATTTGCTCGTCAATGCCTTGTATTTGCTCGTCAATGCCTTGTATTTGCTCGTCAATGCATTGTATTTCCTCGTCAATGCCTTGTATTTGCTATTTAATGCCTAGTATTTGCTCGTTGATGCCTTGTATTTGCTCGTCGATTCCTTATATTTGCTCGTCAATACCTTGTATTTGCTCGTTGATGCCTTGTATTTGCTCGTCAATGCCTTGTATTTGCTCGTTAATGCCTTGTATTTGTAGTCAATGCCTTGTGTTTGCTCGTCAATGCCTTGTATTTGCTCGTTGATGCCTTGTATTTGCTCGTCAATGCCTTGTATTTGCTCGTTGATGCCTTGTATTTGCTCGTCAATGCCTTGTATTTGCTCGTCAATGCCTTGTATTTAGTCAATGCCTTGTGTTTGCTCGTCAATGCCTTGTATTTGCTCACCAATGCGTTGTATTTGCTCATCAATGCCTTGTATTTGCTCGTCGATGCCTTGTATTTGCTCGCCAATGCCTTGTATTTGCTCCTCAATGCCTTGTATTTGTTACTCAATGCATTGTATTTGCTAGTCAGTGCCTTGTATTTGCTTATCACTGCCTTGTATTTGCTCGTCAATGCCTTGTATTTGCTAGTCAATGCCTTGTATTTGCTCATCATTGCCTTGTATTTGCTCGTCAATCCTTGTATTTGCTCGTCAATGCGTTGTATTTGCTCATCAATGCCTTGTATTTGCTCGTCGATGCATGGAATTTGCTCCTCAATGCCTTGTATTTGCTAGTCAATGCCTTGGATTTGCTAGTCAATGCCTTGTATTTGCTCGTCAATGCCTTGTATTTGCTAGTCAATGCCTTGTATTTGCTCATCAATGCCTTGTATTTGCTCATCAATGCCTTGTATTTGCTCGTCAATGCCTTGTATTTGCTCGCTAACGCCTTGTATTTGCTCGTCAATGCCTTGTATTTGCTCGTTCATGCCTTGTATTTGCTTGTTAATGCCTTGTATTTGCTCGTCAATGCCTTTTATTTGCTCGTCGATGCCTAGCATTTGCTCGTCAATGCCTTGTATTTCCTCGTCGATGCCTTGTATTTGCTCGTCGATGCCTTGTATTTGCTCGTCCATGCCTTGTATTTGCCATTCAAGGCCTTGTATTTGCTCGTCAATGCCTTGTATTTGCTCGTTGATGCCTTGTATTTGCTCGTCAATGCCTTGTATTTGCTCGTTTATGCCTTGTATTTGTTCGTCAATGCCTTGTATTTGCTATTCAATGCCTTGTATTTGCTCGTTGATGCCTTGTATTTGCTCGTCAATGCCTTGTATTTGCTAGTCAATGCCTTGCATTTGCTAGTCAATGCCTTGTATTTGCTCGTCGATGCCTTGTATTTGCTCGTTGATGCCTTGTATTTGCTCGTCAATGCCTTGTATTTGCTCGTTTATGCCTTGTATTTGTTCGTCAATGCCTTGTATTTGCTATTCAATGCCTTGTATTTGCTCGTTGATGCCTTGTATTTGCTCGTTGATGCCTTGTATTTGCTCGTCAATGCCTTGTATTTGCTCGTTTATGCCTTGTATTTGTTCGTCAATGCCTTGTATTTGCTATTCAATGCCTTGTATTTGCTCGTTGATGCCTTGTATTTGCTCGTCAATGCCTTGTATTTGCTAGTCAATGCCTTGCATTTGCTAGTCAATGCCTTGTATTTGCTCGTCGATGCCTTGTATTTGCTCGTTGATGCCTTGTATTTGCTCGTCAATGCTTTTGACAGGAATTTGCTCGTCAGTGCCTTGTATTTGCTCGTCAATGCCTTGTACTTGCTAGTCAATGCCTTGTATTTGCAAGTCAATGCCTAGTATTTGCTCGTCAATGCCTTGTATTTGCTCGTCAATGCCTTGTATTTGCTCGTCAATGCCTTGTATTTGCTAGTCAATGCCTTGTATTTGCTCGTCGATGTCTTGTATTTGCTCGTCAATGCCTTGTATTTGCTCGTCAATGTATTGTATTTGCTCGTTAATGCCTTGTATTTGCTCGTTGATGCCTTGTATTTGCTCGTCAATGCCTTGTATTTGCTCGTCAATCCCTTGTATTTGCTCGTCAATGCCTTGTATTTGCTCGTCAATGCCTTGTATTTTCTCGTCGATGCCTTGTATTTGCTCGTCGATGCATTGTATATGCTAGTCAATGCCTTGTATTTGCTAGTCAATGCCTTCTATTTGCTCGTCAATGCCTTCTATTTGCTCGTCAATGCCTTCTATTTGCTCGTTGATGCCATGTATTTGCTCGTTGATGCCTTGTATTTGCTCGTTGATGCCTTGTATTTGCTCGTTGATGCCTTGTATTTGCTCGTTGATGCCTTGTATTTGCTCGTCAATGCCTTGTATTTGCTGGTCAATGCCTTGTATTTGCTCGTCAATGCCTTGTATTTGCTCGTCAATGCCTTGTATTTGCTCGTCGATGCCTTGTATTTGCTCGTCGATGCATTGTATTTGCTAGTCAATGCCTTCTATTTGCTCGTCAATGCCTTGTATTTGCTCGTCAATGCCTTGTATTTGCTCGTTGATGCCATGTATTTGCTCGTTGATGCCTTGTATTTGCTCGTTGATGCCTTGTATTTGCTCGTTTATGCCTTGTATTTGCTCGTTGATGCGTTGTATTTGCTCGTCAATGCCTTGTATTTGCTGGTCAATGCCTTGTATTTGCTCGTCAATGCCTTGTATTTGCATATCAATGCCTTGTATTTGCTCGTCGATGCCTTGTATTTGCTCGTCGATGCATTGTATTTGCTAGTCAATGCCTTGTATTTGCTCCTCAATACCTTGTATTTGCTCGTCAATGCCTTGTATTTGCTCGTCAATGCATTGTATTTGCTAGTCAATGCCTTGTATTTGCTCGTTGATGCCTTGTATTTGCTAGTCAATGCCTTGTATTTGCTCGTCAATGCATTGTATTTGCTCGTCAATGCCTTGTATTTGCTCGTTGATGCCTTGTATTTGCTATTCAATGCCTTGTATTTGCTCGTTGATGCCTTGTATTTGCTCGTCAATGACTTGTATTTGCTCGTCAATGCCTTGTATTTGCTAGTCAATGCCTTGTATTTGCTCGTTGATGCCTTGTATTTGCTAGTCAATGCCTTGTATTTGCTCGTCAATGTATTGTATTTGCTCGTTAATGCCTTGTATTTGCTCGTTGATGCCTTGTATTTGCTCTTCAATGCCTTGTATTTGCTCGTCAATCCCTTGTATTTGCTCGTCAATGCCTTGTATTTGCTCGTCAATGCCTTGTATTTTCTCGTCGATGCCTTGTATTTGCTCGTCGATGCATTGTATATGCTAGTCAATGCCTTGTATTTGCTAGTCAATGCCTTCTATTTGCTCGTCAATGCCTTGTATTTGCTAGTCAATGCATTGTATTTGTTCGTCAATGCCTTGTATTTGCTCGTCAATGCCTGGTATTTGCTCGTTGATGCCTTGTATTTGCTATTCAATGCCTTGTATTTGCTCGTTGATGCCTTGTATTTGCTCGTCAATGTCTTGTATTTGCCAGTCAGTGCCTTGTATTTCCTCGTCAATGCCTTGTATTTGCTCGTTGATGCCTTGTATTTGATAGTCAATGCCTTGTATTTGCTCGTCAATGCCTTGTATTTGCTCGTCAATACCTTGTGAACTCGTTCATGCCTTGTATTTGCTCGTCGATGCCATGTATTTGCTAGTCAATGCATTGTATTTGCTCGTCAATGCCTTGTATTTGCTCGTCAATGCATTGTATTTTCTCGTCAATGCCTTGTATTTGCTCGTTGATGCCTTGTATTTGCTATTCAATGCCTTTTATTTGCTCGTTGATGCCTTGTATTTGCTCGTCAATGACTTGTATTTGCTCGTCAATGCCTTGTATTTTCTAGTCAATGCCTTGTGTTTGCTCGTCAATGCCTTGTATTTGCTCACCAATGCGTTGTATTTGCTCATCAATGCCTTGTATTTGCTCGTCGATGCCTTGTATTTGCTAGTCAATGCCTTGTATTTGCTCATCAGTACCTTGTATTTGCTCGTCAATGCCTTGTATTTGCTAGTCAATGCCTTGTATTTGCTAGTCAATGTCTTGTATTTACTCGTCGATGCATTGTATTTGCTCGTCAATGCCTTGTATTTGCTCGTCGATGCCTTGTATTTGCTCGTCGATGCCTTGTATTTGCTCGTCCATGCCTTGTATTTGCCATTTAAGGCCTTGTATTTGCTCGTCAATGCCTTGTATTTGCTCGTTGATGCCTTGTATTTGCTCGTCAATGCCTTGTATTTGCTCGTTGATGCCTTGTATTTGTTCGTCAATGCCTTGTATTTGCTATTCAAGGCCTTGTATTTGCTCGTCGATGCCTTGTATTTGGTCGTCAATGCCTTGTATTTGCTAGTCAATGCCTTGTATTTGCTCGCCAATGCCTTGTATTTGCTCGTCAATGCCTTGTATTTGCTCGTCAATGCCTTGTATTTGCTCGTCAATGCCTTGTATTTGCTCGTCAATGCCTTGTATTTGCTCGTCCATGCCTTGTATTTGCCATTTAAGGCCTTGTATTTGCTCGTCAATGCCTTGTATTTGCTCGTTGATGCCTTGTATTTGCTCGTCAATGCCTTGTATTTGCTCGTTGATGCCTTGTATTTGTTCGTCAATGCCTTGTATTTGCTATTCAAGGCCTTGTATTTGCTCGTCGATGCCTTGTATTTGGTCGTCAATGCCTTGTATTTGCTAGTCATTGCCTTGTATTTGCTCGCCAATGCCTTGTATTTGCTCGTCAATGCCTTGTATTTGCTCGTTCATGCCTTGTATTTGCTTGTTAATGCCTTGTATTTGCTCGTCAATGCCTTTTATTTGATCGTCGATGCCTTGCATTTGCTCGTCAATGCCTTGTATTTCCTCGTCGATGCCTTGTATTTGCTCGTCGATGCCTTGTATTTGCTCGTCCATGCCTTGTATTTGCCATTCAAGGCCTTGTATTTGCTCGTCAATGCCTTGTATTTGCTCGTTGATGCCTTGTATTTGCTCGTCAATGCCTTGTATTTGCTCGTTTATGCCTTGTATTTGTTCGTCAATGCCTTGTATTTGCTATTCAATGCCTTGTATTTGCTCGTTGATGCCTTGTATTTGCTCGTCAATGCCTTGTATTTGCTAGTCAATGCCTTGTATTTGCTAGTCAATGCCTTGTATTTGCTCGTCGATGCCTTGTGTTTGCTCGTTGATGCCTTGTATTTGCTCGTCAATGCTTTTGACAGGAATTTGCTCGTCAGTGCCTTGTATTTGCTCGTCAATGCCTTGTACTTGCTAGTCAATGCCTTGTATTTGCAAGTCAATGCCTAGTATTTGCTCGTCAATGCCTTGTATTTGCTCGTCAATGCCTTGTATTTGCTCGTCAATGCCTTGTATTTGCTAGTCAATGCCTTGTATTTGCTCGTCGATGTCTTGTATTTGCTCGTCAATGCCTTGTATTTGCTCGTCGATGACTTGTATTTGCTCGTCGATGCCTTGTATTTGCTCGTCAATGCCTTGTATTTGCTCGTCAATGGTTTTTATTTGCTCGTCCATGCCTTGTATTTGCTATTCAATGCCTTGTATTTGCTCGCGGATGCCTTGTATTTTCTCGCTGATGCCTTGTATTTGCTCGTCAATGCCTTGTATTTGCTAGTCAATGCCTTGTATTTGCTCATCAGTGCCTTGTATTTGCTCGTCAATGCCTTGTGTTTGCTCGTTGATGCCTTGTATTTGCTCGTCAATGCCTTGTATTTGCTCGTCAATGCCTTGTATTTGCTCGTCAATGCATTGTATTTCCTCGTCAATGCCTTGTATTTGCTAGTCAATGCCTTGTATTTGCTCGTTGATGCCTTGTATTTGCTCGTCGATTCCTTATATTTGCTCGTCAATACCTTGTATTTGCTCGTTGATGCCTTGTATTTGCTCGTCAATGCCTTGTATTTGCTCGTCAATGCCTTGTATTTGTAGTCAATGCCTTGTGTTTGCTCGTCAATGCCTTGTATTTGCTCGTTGATGCCTTGTATTTGCTCGTCAATGCCTTGTATTTGCTCGTTGATGCCTTGTATTTGCTCGTCAATGCCTTGTATTTGCTCGTCAATGCCTTGTATTTAGTCAATGCCTTGTGTTTGCTCGTCAATGCCTTGTATTTGCTCACCAATGCGTTGTATTTGCTCATCAATGCCTTGTATTTGCTCGTCGATGCCTTGTATTTGCTCGTCAATGCCTTGTATTTGCTCCTCAATGCCTTGTATTTGTTACTCAATGCATTGTATTTGCTAGTCAATGCCTTGTATTTGCTTATCACTGCCTTGTATTTGCTCGTCAATGCCTTGTATTTGCTAGTCAATGCCTTGTATTTGCTCATCATTGCCTTGTATTTGCTCGTCAATCCTTGTATTTGCTCGTCAATGCGTTGTATTTGCTCATCAATGCCTTGTATTTGCTCGTCGATGCCTTGTATTTGCTCCTCAATGCCTTGTATTTGCTAGTCAATGCCTTGTATTTGCTAGTCAATGCCTTGTATTTGCTCGTCAATGCCTTGTATTTCATCCTCAATGCCTTGTATTTGTTACTCAATGCATTGTATTTGCTAGTCAATGCCTTGTATTTGCTTATCACTGCCTTGTATTTGCTCATCATTGCCTTGTATTTGCTCGTCAATCCTTGTATTTGCTCGTCAATGCGTTGTATTTGCTCATCAATGCCTTGTATTTGCTCGTCGATGCCTTGTATTTGCTCCTCAATGCCTTGTATTTGCTAGTCAATGCCTTGTATTTGCTAGTCAATGCCTTGTATTTGCTCGTCAATGCCTTGTATTTGCTAGTCAATGCCTTGTATTTGCTCATCAATGCCTTGTATTTGCTCATCAATGCCTTGTATTTGCTCGTCAATGCCATGTATTTGCTCGCTAACGCCTTGTATTTGCTCGTCAATGCCTTGTATTTGCTAGTCAATGCCTTGTATTTGCTCATCAGTGCCTTGTATTTGCTCGTCAATGCCTTGTATTTGCTCGTTGATGCCTTGTGTTTGCTCGTTGATGCCTTGTATTTGCTCGTTGATGCCTTGTATTTGCTCGTTGATGCCTTGTATTTGCTCGTCAATGCATTGTATTTCCTCGTCAATGCCTTGTATTTGCTAGTCAATGCCTTGTATTTCCTCGTCAATGCCTTGTATTTGCTAGTCAATGCCTTGTATTTGCTCGTTGATGCCTTGTATTTGCTCGTCGATAACTTATATTTGCTCGTTGATGCCTTGTATTTGCTCGTTGATGCCTTGTATTTGCTCGTCAATGCCTTGTATTTGCTCGTCAATGCCTTGTATTTGCTCGTCGATGCCTTGTATTTGCTAGTCAATGCCTTGTATTTGCTAGTCAATGCTTTGTATTTGCTAGTCAATGCCTTGTATTTGCTAGTCAATGTCTTGTATTTGCTCGTCGATGCATTTTATTTGCTCGTCAATGCCTTGTATTTGCTCGTCGATGTCTTGTATTTGCTCGTCGATGCCTTGTATTTGCTCGTCCATGCCTTGTATTTGCCATTCAAGGCCTTGTATTTGCTCGTCAATGCCTTGTATTTGCTCGTTGATGCCTTGTATTTTCTCGTCAATGCCTTGTATTTGCTCGTTGATGCCTTGTACTTGTTCGTCAATGCCTTGTATTTGCTATTCGATGCCTTGTATTTGCTCGTTGATGCCTTGTATTTGCTCGTCAATGCCTTGTATTTGCTAGTCAATGCCTTGCATTTGCTAGTCAATGCCTTGTATTTGCTCGTCGATGCCTTGTATTTGCTCGTTGATGCCTTGTATTTGCTCGTCAATGCCTTGTACAGGAATTTGCTCGTCAGTGCCTTTTATTTGCTCGTCAATGCCTTGTACTTGCTAGTCAGTGCCTTGTATTTGCAAGTCAATGCCTAGTATTTGCTCGTCAATGCCCTGTATTTGCTCGTCAATGCCTTGTATTTGCTCGTCAATGCCTTGTATTTGCTCGTCGATACCTTGTATTTGCTCATCGATGCCTTGTATTTCCTCGTCGATGCCTTGTATTTGCTCGTCGATGCCTTGTATTTGCTAGTCGATGCCTTGTATTTGCTAGTCGGTGCCTTGTATTTGCTCGTCAATGCCTTGTATTTGCTAGTCAATGCCTTGTATTTGCTCGTTGATGCATTGTATTTGCTATTAAATGCCTAGTATTTGCTCGTTGATGCCTTCTATTTGCTCGTCAATGCCTTGTATTTGCTCGTCAATGCCTTGTATTTGCTCGTAAATGCCTTGTAAACTCGTTCATGCCTTGTATTTGCTCCTCAATGCCTTATATTTGCTCGTCAATGCCTTGTATTTGCTCGTCAATGCCTTGTATTTGCTCGTTGATGCCTTGTATTTGCTAGTCAATGCCTTGTATTTGCTCGTCAATGCATTGTATTTGCTCGTGAATGCATTGTATTTGCTCGTCAATGCCTTGTATTTGCTCTTCAGTGCATTGATTTGCTAGTCAATGCCTTGTATTTGCTCGTTGATGCCTTGTATTTGCTAGTCAATGCCTTGTATTTGTTCCTCAATACCTTGTATTTGCTCGTCAATGCCTTGTATTTGCTCGTCAATGCCTTGTATTTGCTCGTTGATGCCTTGTATTTGCTAGTCAATGCCTTGTATTTGCTCGTCAATGCATTGTATTTGCTCGCGAATGCCTTGTATTTGCTCGTCAATGCCTTGCATTTGCTCTTCAGTGCATTGATTTGCTAGTCAATGCCTTGTATTTGCTCGTTGATGCTTAGTATTTGCTAGTCAAGGCCTTGTATTTGCTCCTCAATACCATCAACGAGCAAATACTTGTCATCGACGAGCAAATACAAGGCATTTACTAGCAAATACAAGACATTGACGAGCAAATACAAGGCATTGACGAGCAAATACGAGGCATCGACGAGCAAATACAAGGCATTGACGAGCAAATACAAGGCATTGTTGAGCAAATACAAGACATTGACGAGCAAATACAAGGCATTGACGAGCAAATACGAGGCATCAACGAGCAAATACAAGGCATTGACGAGCAAATACAAGGCATTGTTGAGCAAATACAAGACATTGACGAGCAAATACAAGCATTGACTAGCAAATACAAGGCATTGACGAGCAAATACAAGCCATTGACGAGCAAATACAAGGCATTGACTGGCAAATACAAGGCATAAACGAGCAAATGCAAGACATTGACTAGCAAATACAAGACATTGACGACCAAATACAATGCATTGACGAGCAAATACAAGGCATCAACGAGCAAATACAAGGCATCGACGAGCAAATACAAAGCATCGACGAGCAAATACAAGGGATCAACGAGCAAATACATTTGTATTTGCTAGTCAATGCCTTGTATTTGCTAGTCAATGTCTTGTATTTGCTCGTCGATGCATTGTATTTGCTCGTCAATTCCTTGTATTTGCTCTTCGATGCCTTGTATTTGCTCGTCGATGCCTTGTATTTGCTCGTCCATGCCTTGTATTTGCCATTTAAGTCCTTGTATTTGCTCGTCAATGCCTTGTATTTGCTCGTTGATGGCTTGTATTTGCTCGTCAATGCCTTGTATTTGCTCGTTGATGCCTTGTATTTGTTCGTCAATGCCTTGTATTTGCTATTCAAGGCCTTGTATTTGCTCGTTGATGCCTTATATTTGGTCGTCAATGCCTTGTATTTGCTAGTCAATTCCTTGTATTTGCTCGCCAATGCCTTGTATTTGCTCGTCAATGCCTTGTATTTGCTCGTTGATGCCTTGTATTTGCTTGTCAATGCCTTGTATTTGCTCGTCAATGCCTTTTATTTGCTCGTCGATGCCTTGCATTTGCTCGTCAATGCCTTGTATTTCCTCGTCGATGCCTTGTATTTGCTCGTCGATGCATTGTATTTGCTCGTCCATGCCTTGTATTTGCTCGTCAAGGCCTTGTATTCGCTCGTCAATGCCTTGTATTTGATCGTTGATGCCTTGTATTTGCTCGTCAATGCCTTGTATTTACTCGTTGATGCCTTGTATTTGTTTGTCAATGCCTTGTATTTGCTATTCAATGCCTTGTATTTGCTCGTTGATGCCTTGTATTTGCTCGACAATGCCTTGTATTTGCTCGTCATTGCCTTGTATTTGCTCGCCAATGCCTTGTATTTGCTCGTCGATGCCTTGTATTTGCTCGTCGATGCCTTGTATTTGCTAGTCAATGCCTTGTATTTGCTCGACAATGCCTTGTATTTGCTCGCCAATGCCTTGTATTTGCTCGTCGATGCTTTGTATTTGCTCGTCAATGCCTTGTATTTGCTCGTTGATGGCTTGTATTTGCTCGTCAATGCCTTGTATTTGCTCGTTGATGCCTTGTATTTGTTCGTCAATGCCTTGTATTTGCTATTCAAGGCCTTGTATTTGCTCGTAGATGCTTTGTATTTGCTCGTTGATGCCTTGTATTTGCTCGTTGATGCCTTGTATTTGCTTGACAATGCCTTGTATTTGCTCGTCAATGCCTTGTATTTGCTCGCCAATGCCTTGTATTTGCTCGTCGATGCTTGTACTTGCTCGTCGATGCCTTGTATTTGCTAGTCAATGCCTTGTATTTGCTAGTCAATGTCTTGTATTTGCTCGTCGATGGCTTGTATTTGGTCGTCAATGCCTTGTATTTGCTAGTCAATGCCTTGTATTTGCTCGCCAATGCCTTGTATTTTCTCGTCAATGCCTTGTATTTGCTCGTTCATGCCTTGTATTTGCTTGTCAATGCCTTGTATTTGCTCGTCAATGCCTTTTATTTGCTCGTCGATGCCTTGCATTTGCTCGTCCATGCCTTGTATTTGCCATTCAAGGCCTTGTATTTGCTCGTCAATGCCTTGTATTTGCTCGTTGATGCCTTGTATTTGCTCGTCAATGCCTTGTATTTGCTCGTTGATGCCTTGTATTTGTTCGTTGATGCCTTGTATATGCTATTCAATGCCTTGTATTTGCTCGTTGATGCCTTGTATTTGCTCGTCAATGCCTTGTATTTGCTAGTCAATGCCTAGCATTTGCTAGTCAATGCCTTGTATTTGCTCGTCGATGCCTTGTATTTGCTCGTTGATGCCTTGTATTTGCTCGTCAATGCTTTTGACAGGAATTTGCTCGTCAGTGCCTTGTATTTGCTCGTCAATGCCTTGTACTTGCTAGTCAATGCCTTGTATTTGCAAGTCAATGCCTAGTATTTGCTCGTCAATGCCTTGTATTTGCTCGTCAATGCCTTGTATTTGCTCGTCATTGCCTTGTATTTGCTAGTCAATGCCTTGTATTTGCTCGTCGATGTCTTGTATTTGCTCGTCAATGCCTTGTATTTGCTCGTCGATGCCTTGTATTTGCTCGTCGATGCCTTGTATTTGCTCGTCGATGCCTTGTATTTGCTCGTCAATGCCTTGTATTTGCTCGTCCATGCCTTGTATTTGCTATTCAATGCCTTGTATTTGCTCGTCAATGCCTTGTATTTGCTCGCTGATGCCTTGTATTTGCTCGTCAATGCCTTGTATTTGCTAGTCAATGCCTTGTATTTGCTCATCAGTGCCTTGTATTTGCTCGTCAATGCCTTGTATTTGCTAGTCAATGCATATGTATTTGTTAGTCAATGCCTTGTATTTGCTCATCAATGCCTTGTATTTGCTCGTTCATGTCTTGTATTTGCTCGTCAATGCCTTGTATTTGCTCGTCAATGCCTTGTATTTGCTCGTTGATGCCTTGTATTTGCTCGTCAATGCCTTGTATTTGCTCGTCAATGCCTTGTATTTGTAGTCAATGCCTTGTGTTTGCTCGTCAATGCCTTGTATTTTCTCGTTGATGCCTTGTGTTTTCTCATCAATGCCTTGTATTTGCTCGTTGATGCCTTGTATTTGCTCGTCAATGCCTTGTATTTGCTCGTCAATGCCTTGTATTTGCTCGTCAATGCATTGTATTTCCTCGTCAATGCCTTGTATTTGCTAGTCAATGCCTTGTATTTGCTCGTTGATGGCTTGTATTTGCTCGTCGATTCCTTATATTTGCTCGTCAATACCTTGTATTTGCTCGTTGATGCCTTGTATTTGCTCGTCAATGCCTTGTATTTGCTCGTCAATGCCTTGTATTTGTAGTCAATGCCTTGTATTTGCTCGTCAATGCCTTGTATTTGCTCGCTGATGCCTTGTATTTGCTCGTCAATGCCTTGTATTTGCTAGTCAATGCCTTGTATTTGCTTATCAGTGCCTTGTATTTGCTCGTCAATGCCTTGTATTTGCTAGTCAATGCATATGTATTTGTTAGTCAATGCCTTGTATTTGCTCATCAATGCCTTGTATTTGCTCGTTCATGTCTTGTATTTGCTCGTCAATGCCTTGTATTTGCTCGTCAATGCCTTGTATTTGCTCGTTGATGCCTTGTATTTGCTCGTCAATGCCTTGTATTTGCTCGTCAATGCCTTGTATTTGTAGTCAATGCCTTGTGTTTGCTCGTCAATGCCTTGTATTTTCTCGTTGATGCCTTGTGTTTTCTCATCAATGCCTTGTATTTGCTCGTTGATGCCTTGTATTTGCTCGTCAATGCCTTGTATTTGCTCGTCAATGCCTTGTATTTGCTCGTCAATGCATTGTATTTCCTCGTCAATGCCTTGTATTTGCTAGTCAATGCCTTGTATTTGCTCGTTGATGCCTTGTATTTGCTCGTCGATTCCTTATATTTGCTCGTCAATACCTTGTATTTGCTCGTTGATGCCTTGTATTTGCTCGTCAATGCCTTGTATTTGCTCGTCAATGCCTTGTATTTGTAGTCAATGCCTTGTATTTGCTCGTCAATGCCTTGTATTTGCTCGCTGATGCCTTGTATTTGCTCGTCAATGCCTTGTATTTGCTAGTCAATGCCTTGTATTTGCTTATCAGTGCCTTGTATTTGCTCGTCAATGCCTTGTATTTGCTAGTCAATGCATATGTATTTGTTAGTCAATGCCTTGTATTTGCTCATCAATGCCTTGTATTTGCTCGTTCATGTCTTGTATTTGCTCGTCAATGCCTTGTATTTGCTCGTCAATGCCTTGTATTTGCTCGTTGATGCCTTGTATTTGCTCGTCAATGCCTTGTATTTGCTCGTCAATGCCTTGTATTTGTAGTCAATGCCTTGTGTTTGCTCGTCAATGCCTTGTATTTTCTCGTTGATGCCTTGTGTTTTCTCATCAATGCCTTGTATTTGCTCGTTGATGCCTTGTATTTGCTCGTCAATGCCTTGTATTTGCTCGTCAATGCCTTGTATTTGCTCGTCAATGCATTGTATTTCCTCGTCAATGCCTTGTATTTGCTAGTCAATGCCTTGTATTTGCTCGTTGATGCCTTGTATTTGCTCGTCGATTCCTTATATTTGCTCGTCAATACCTTGTATTTGCTCGTTGATGCCTTGTATTTGCTCGTCAATGCCTTGTATTTGCTCGACAATGCCTTGTATTTGTAGTCAATGCCTTGTGTTTGCTCGTCAATGCCTTGTATTTGCTCGTTGATGCCTTGTATTTGCTCGTCAATGCCTTGTATTTGCTCGATAATGCCTTGTATTTAGTCAATGCCTTGTATTTGCTCGCCAATGCCTTATATTTGCTCACCAATGCGTTGTATTTGCTCGTCAATGCCTTGTATTTGCTCCTCAATGCCTTGTATTTGTTAGTCAATGCATTGTATTTGCTAGTCAATGCCTTGTATTTGCTTATCACTGCCTTGTATTTGCTCGTCAATGCCTTGTATTTGCTCGTCAATGCCTTGTATTTGTAGTCAATGCCTTGTGTTTGCTCGTGAATGCCTTGTATTTTCTCGTTGATGCCTTGTGTTTTCTCATCAATGCCTTGTATTTGCTCGTTGATGCCTTGTATTTGCTCGTCAATGCCTTGTATTTGCTCGTCAATGCCTTGTATTTGCTCGTCAATGCATTGTATTTCCTCGTCAATGCCTTGTATTTGCTAGTCAATGCCTTGTATTTGCTCGTTGATGCCTTGTATTTGCTCGTCGATTCCTTATATTTGCTCGTCAATACCTTGTATTTGCTCGTTGATGCCTTGTATTTGCTCGTCAATGCCTTGTATTTGCTCGTCAATGCCTTGTATTTGTAGTCAATGCCTTGTATTTGCTCGTCAATGCCTTGTATTTGCTCGCTGATGCCTTGTATTTGCTCGTCAATGCCTTGTATTTGCTAGTCAATGCCTTGTATTTGCTTATCAGTGCCTTGTATTTGCTCGTCAATACCTTGTATTTGCTAGTCAATGCATATGTATTTGTTAGTCAATGGCTTGTATTTGCTCATCAATGCCTTGTATTTGCTCGTTCATGTCTTGTATTTGCTCGTCAATGCCTTGTATTTGCTCGCTGATGCCTTGTATTTGCTCGTCAATGCCTTGTATTTGCTAGTCAATGCCTTGTATTTGCTCATCAGTGCCTTGTATTTGCTCGTCAATGCCTTGTATTTGCTAGTCAATGCATATGTATTTGTTAGTCAATGCCTTGTATTTGCTCATCAATGCCTTGTATTTGCTCGTTCATGTCTTGTATTTGCTCGTCAATGCCTTGTATTTGCTCGTCAATGCCTTGTATTTGCTCGTTGATGCCTTGTATTTGCTCGTCAATGCCTTGTATTTGCTCGTCAATGCCTTGTATTTGTAGTCAATGCCTTGTGTTTGCTCGTCAATGCCTTGTATTTTCTCGTTGATGCCTTGTGTTTTCTCATCAATGCCTTGTATTTGCTCGTTGATGCCTTGTATTTGCTCGTCAATGCCTTGTATTTGCTCGTCAATGCCTTGTATTTGCTCGTCAATGCATTGTATTTCCTCGTCAATGCCTTGTATTTGCTAGTCAATGCCTTGTATTTGCTCGTTGATGCCTTGTATTTGCTCGTCGATTCCTTATATTTGCTCGTCAATACCTTGTATTTGCTCGTCGATGCCTTGTATTTGCTCGTCAATGCCTTGTATTTGCTCGTCCATGCCTTGTATTTGCTATTCAATGCCTTGTATTTGCTCGTCAATGCCTTGTATTTGCTCGCTGATGCCTTGTATTTGCTCGTCAATGCCTTGTATTTGCTAGTCAATGCCTTGTATTTGCTCATCAGTGCCTTGTATTTGCTCGTCAATGCCTTGTATTTGCTCGTCAATGCATTGTATTTCCTCGTCAATGCCTTGTATTTGCTAGTCAATGCCTTGTATTTGCTCGTTGATGCCTTGTATTTGCTCGTCGATTCCTTATATTTGCTCGTCAATACCTTGTATTTGCTCGTCGATGCCTTGTATTTGCTCGTCAATGCCTTGTATTTGCTCGTCCATGCCTTGTATTTGCTATTCAATGCCTTGTATTTGCTCGTCAATGCCTTGTATTTGCTCATCAGTGCCTTGTATTTGCTCGTCAATGCCTTGTATTTGCTAGTCAATGCATATGTATTTGTTAGTCAATGCCTTGTATTTGCTCATCAATGCCTTGTATTTGCTCGTTCATGTCTTGTATTTGCTCGACAATGCCTTGTATTTGCTCGTCAATGCCTTGTATTTGCTCGTTGATGGCTTGTATTTGCTCGTCAATGCCTTGTATTTGCTCGTCAATGCCTTGTATTTGTAGTAAATGCCTTGTGTTTGCTCGTCAATGCCTTGTATTTTCTCGTTGATGCCTTGTGTTTTCTCATCAATGCCTTGTATTTGCTCGTTGATGCCTTGTATTTGCTCGTCAATGCCTTGTATTTGCTCGTCAATGCCTTGTATTTGCTCGTCAATGCATTGTATTTCCTCGTCAATGCCTTGTATTTGCTAGTCAATGCCTTGTATTTGCTCGTTGATGCCTTGTATTTGCTCGTCGATTCCTTATATTTGCTCGTCAATACCTTGTATTTGCTCGTTGATGCCTTGTATTTGCTCGTCAATGCCTTGTATTTGCTCGTCAATGCCTTGTATTTGTAGTCAATGCCTTGTATTTGCTCGTCAATGCCTTGTATTTGCTCGCTGATGCCTTGTATTTGCTCGTCAATGCCTTGCATTTGCTAGTCAATGCCTTGTATTTGCTTATCAGTGCCTTGTATTTGCTCGTCAATGCCTTGTATTTGCTAGTCAATGCATATGTATTTGTTAGTCAATGCCTTGTATTTGCTCATCAATGCCTTGTATTTGCTCGTTCATGTCTTGTATTTGCTCGTCAATGCCTTGTATTTGCTCGTCAATGCCTTGTATTTGCTCGTTGATGCCTTGTATTTGCTCGTCAATGCCTTGTATTTGCTCGTCAATGCCTTGTATTTGTAGTCAATGCCTTGTGTTTGCTCGTCAATGCCTTGTATTTTCTCGTTGATGCCTTGTGTTTTCTCATCAATGCCTTGTATTTGCTCGTTGATGCCTTGTATTTGCTCGTCAATGCCTTGTATTTGCTCGTCAATGCCTTGTATTTGCTCGTCAATGCATTGTATTTCCTCGTCAATGCCTTGTACTTGCTAGTCAATGCCTTGTATTTGCTCGTTGATGCCTTGTATTTGCTCGTCGATTCCTTATATTTGCTCGTCAATACCTTGTATTTGCTCGTTGATGCCTTGTATTTGCTCGTCAATGCCTTGAATTTGCTCGTCAATGCCTTGTATTTGTAGTCAATGCCTTGTGTTTGCTCGTCAATGCCTTGTATTTGCTCGTTGATGCCTTGTATTTGCTCGTCAATGCCTTGTATTTGCTCGATAATGCCCTGTATTTAGTCAATGCCTTGTATTTGCTCGCCAATGCCTTATATTTGCTCACCAATGCGTTGTATTTGCTCGTCAATGCCTTGTATTTGCTCCTCAATGCCTTGTATTTGTTAGTCAATGCATTGTATTTGCTAGTCAATGCCTTGTATTTGCTTATCACTGCCTTGTATTTGCTCGTCAATGCCTTGTATTTGCTAGTCAATGCCTTGTATTTGCTCATCATTGCCTTGTATTTGCTCGTCAATCCTTGTATTTGCTCGTCAATGCGTTGTATTTGCTCATCAATGCCTTGTATTTGCTCGTCGATGCCTTGTATTTGCTCCTCAATGCCTTGTATTTTGCTAGTCAATGCCTTGTATTTGCTAGTCAATGCCTTGTATTTGCTCGTCAATGCCTTGTATTTGCTAGTCAATGCCTTGTATTTGCTAGTCAATGCCTTGTATTTGCTAGTCGATGCCTTGTATTTGCTCGTCGATGCCTTGTATTTGCTCGTCAATGCCTTGTATTTGCTCGTCAATGCCTTGTATTTGCTAGTCAATGCCTTGTATTTGCTCATCAATGCCTTGTATTTGCTCATCAATGCCTTGTATTTGCTCGTCAATGCCTTGTATTTGCTCGCTAACGCCTTGTATTTGCTCGTCAATGCCTTGTATTTGCTTGTCAATGCCTTGTATTTGCTCATCAGTGCCTTGTATTTGCTCGTCAATGCCTTGTATTTGCTAGTCAATGCATTGTATTTGCTAGTCAATGCCTTGTATTTGCTCATCAATGCCTTGTATTTTCTCGTTCATGTCTTGTATTTGCTCGTCAATGCCTTGTATTTGCTAGTTAATGCCTTGTATTTCCTCGTCAATGCCTTGTATTTGCTAGTCAATGCCTTGTATTTGCTCGTCAATGCCTTGTATTTGCTCGTCAATGCATTGTATTTCCTCGTCAATGCCTTCTATTTGCTAGTCAATGCCTTGTATTTGCTCGTTGATGCCTTGTATTTGCTCGTCGATTCCTTATATTTGCTCGTCAATACCTTGTATTTGCTCGTTGATGCCTTGTATTTGCTCGTCAATGCCTTGTATTTGCTCGTCAATGCCTTGTATTTGTAGTCAATGCCTTGTGTTTGCTCGTCAATGCCTTGTATTTGCTCGTTGTTGCCTTGTATTTGCTCGTCAATGCCTTGTATTTGCTCGTTGATGCCTTGTATTTGCTCGTCAATGCCTTGTATTTGCTCATCAATGCCTTGTATTTTCTCGTTCATGTCTTGTATTTGCTCGTCAATGCGTTGTATTTGCTCGTCAATGCCTTGTATTTGCTCGTTGATGCCTTGTATTTGCTCGTCAATGCCTTGTAGTTGCTCGTCAATGCCTTGTATTTGTAGTCAATGCCTTGTGTTTGCTCGTCAATGCCTTGTATTTGCTCGTTGATGCCTTGTGCTTGCTCGTTGATGCCTTGTATTTGCTCGTCAATGCCTTGTATTTGCTCGTTGATGCCTTGTGTTTGCTCGTTGATGCCTTGTATTTGCTCGTTGATGCCTTGTATTTGCTCGTTGATGCCTTGTATTTGCTCGTCAATGCATTGTATTTCCTCGTCAATGCCTTGTATTTGCTAGTCAATGCCTTGTATTTCCTCGTCAATGCCTTGTATTTGCTAGTGAATGCCTTGTATTTGCTCGTCAATGCCTTGTATTTGCTCGTCAATGCATTGTATTTCCTCGTCAATGCCTTGTATTTGCTAGTCAATGCCTTGTATTTGCTCGTTGATGCCTTGTATTTGCTCGTCGATTCCTTATATTTGCTCGTCAATACCTTGTATTTGCTCGTTGATGCCTTGTATTTGCTCGTCAATGCCTTGTATTTGCTCGCCAATGCCTTGTATTTGTAGTCAATGCCTTGTGTTTGCTCGTCAATGAATTGTATTTGCTCGTTGATGCCTTGTATTTGCTCGTCAATGCCTTGTATTTGCTCGTTGATGCCTTGTATTTGCTCGTCAATGCCTTGTATTTGCTCGCCAATGCCTTGTATTTAGTCAATGCCTTGTGTTTGCTCGCCAATGCCTTGTATTTGCTAGTCAATGCCTTGCATTTGCTAGTCAATGCCTTGTATTTGCTCGTCGATGCCTTGTATTTGCTCGTTGATGCATTGTATTTGCTCGTCAATGCTTTTGACAGGAATTTGCTCGTCAGTGCCTTGTATTTGCTCGTCCATGCCTTGTACTTGCTAGTCAATTCCTTGTATTTGCAAGTCAATGCCTAGTATCTGCTCGTCAATGCCTTGTATTTGCTCGTCAATGCCTTGTATTTGCTCGTCAATGCCTTGTATTTGCTAGTCAATGCCTTGTATTTGCTCGTCGATGTCTTGTATTTGCTCGTCAATGCCTTGTATTTGCTCGTCGATGCCTTGTATTTGCTCGTCGATGCCTTGTATTTGCTCGTCGATGCCTTGTATTTGCTCGTCAATGCCTTGTATTTGCTCGTCCATGCCTTGTATTTGCTATTCAATGCCTTGTATTTGCTCGTCAATGCCTTGTATTTGCTCGCTGATGCCTTGTATTTGCTCGTCAATGCCTTGTATTTGCTAGTCAATGCCTTGTATTTGCTCACCAGTGCCTTGTATTTGCTCGTCAATGCCTTCTGTTTGCTAGTCAATGCATATGTATTTGTTAGTCAATGCCTTGTATTTGCTCATCAATGCCTTGTATTTGCTCGTTCATGTCTTGTATTTGCTCGTCAATGCCTTGTAAGTGCTCGTTGATGCCTTGTATTTGCTCGCTGATGCCTTGTATCTGCTCGTTGATTCCTTGTATTTGCTCGTTGATGCCTTGTGTTGTATTTGCTCGTTGATGCCTTGTATTTGCTCGTCAATTATTTGTATTTGCTATTCAATGCCTTGTATTTGCTCGTCCATGCCTTGTATTTGCTATTCAATGCCTTGTATTTGCTCGTCAATGCCTTGTATTTGCTCGCTGATGCCTTGTATTTGCTCGTCAATGCCTTGTATTTGCTAGTCAATGCCTTGTATTTGCTCACCAGTGCCTTGTATTTGCTCGTCAATGCCTTCTGTTTGCTAGTCAATGCATATGTATTTGTTAGTCAATGCCTTGTATTTGCTCATCAATGCCTTGTATTTGCTCGTCAATGCCTTGTATTTGCTCGTCAATGCCTTGTATTTGCTGGTCAATGCCTTGTATTTGCTCGTCAATGCATTGCATTTTCTCGTCAATGCCTTGTATTTGCTCGTTGATGCCTTGTATTTGCTATTTAATGCCTTGTATTTGCTCGTTGATGCCTTGTATTTGCTCGTTGATGCCTTGTATTTGCTCGTTGATGCCTTGTATTTGCTCGTTGATGCCTTGTATTTGCTCGTCGATGCCTTGTATTTGCTCGTCAATGCCTTGTATTTGCTATCCAAGGCCTTGTATTTGCTCCTCAATAACTTGTATTTGCTCGTCAATGCCTTGTATTTGCTCGTCAATGCCTTGTATTTGCTAGTCAATGCCTTGTAGTTGCTCGTTGATGCCTTGTATTTGCTATTCAATGCCTTGTATTTGCTCGTTGATGCCTTGTATTTGCTCGTCAATGCCTTGTATTTGCCAGTCAATGCATTGTATTTGCTCGTCAATGCCTTATATTTGCTCGTTGATGCCTTGTATTTGACAGTCAATGCCTTGTATTTGCTCGTCAATGCCTTGTATTTGCTCGTCAATACCTTGTAAACTCGTTCATTGCCTTGTATTTGCTCGTCGATGCCTTGTATTTGCTCGTCAATGCCTTGTATTTGCTAGTCAATGCCTTGTATTTGCTTGTCCATGCCTTGTATTTGCTATCCAAGGCCTTGTATTTGCTCCTCAATAACTTGTATTTGCTCGTCAATGCTTTGTATTTGCTCGTTGATGCCTTGTGTTTGCTCGTCAATGCCTTGTATGTGCTCGGTGATGCATTGTAAACTCGTCGATGCCTTGTATTTGCCGTCGATGCATTGCATTTGCACGTCAATGCCTTGTATTTGCCCGTTGATGCCTTGTATTTGCTAGTCAATGCCTTGTATTTGCTCGTCAATGCATTGTATTTGTTCGTCAATGCCTTGTATTTTCTCGTCAATGCCTTGTATTTGCTCGTTGATGCCTTGTATTTGCTAGTCACTGCCTTGTATTTGCTCGTTGATGCCTTGTATTTGCTAGTCAGTGCCTCGTATTTGCTCGTCAATGCATTGTATTTGCTCGTCAATGCCTTGTAATTGCTCGTTGATGCCTTGTATTTGCTATTCAATGCCTTGTATTTGCTCGTTGATGCCTTGTATTTGCTCGTTAATGCCTTGTATTTGCTCGTCAATGCCTTGTATTTGTTCGTCAATGCATTGTATTTGTTCGTCAATGCCTTGTATTTGCTCGTTGATGCCTTGTATTTGCTAGTCAATGCCTTGTATTTGCTCGTTGATGCCTTGTATTTGCTAGTCAGTGCCTTGTATTTGCTCGTCAATGCATTGTATTTGCTCGTCAATGCCTTGTAGTTGCTCGTTGATGCCTTGTATTTGCTATTCAATGCCTTGTATTTGCTCGTTGATGCCTTGTATTTGCTCGTCAATGCCTTGTATTTGCCAGTCAATGCATTGTATTTGCTCGTCAATGTCTTGTATTTGCTCGTTGATGCCTTGTGTTTGACAGTCAATGCCTTGTATTTGCTCGTCAATGCCTTGTATTTGCTCGTCAATACCTTGTAAGCTCGTTCATGCCTTGTATTTGCTCGTCGATGCCTTGTATTTGCTCGTCAATGCCTTTTATTTGCTCGTCAATGCATTGTATTTGCTCGTCAATGCCTTGTATTTGCTCGTTGATGCCTTGTATTTGCTATTCAATGCCTTGTATTTGCTTGTTGATGCCTTGTATTTGCTCGTCAATGACTTGTATTTGCTCGTCAATGCCTTGTATTTGCTAGTCAATGCCTTGTATTTGCTCGTTGATGCCTTGTATTTGCTAGTCAATGCCTTGTATTTGCTCGTCAATGTATTGTATTTGCTCGTTAATGCCTTGTATTTGCTCGTTGATGCCTTGTATTTGCTCGTCAATGCCTTGTATTTGCTCGTCAATCCCTTGTATTTGCTCGTCAATGCCTTGTATTTGCTCGTCAATGCCTTGTATTTTCTCGTCGATGCCTTGTATTTGCTCGTCGATGCATTGTATATGCTACTCAATGCCATGCATTTTCTTGTTGATGCCTTGTATTTGCTAGTTGATGTATTGTATTTGCTCGTCCATGCCTTGTATTTGCTATCCAAGGCCTTGTATTTGCTCCTCAATACCTTGTATTTGCTCGTCAATGCCTTGTATTTGCTAGTCAATGCCTTGTATTTGCTCGTTGATGCCTTGTGTTTGCTCGTCAATACCTTGCATGTGCTCGTTGATGCCTTGTAAACTCGTCGATGCCTTGTATTTGCCGTCGATACATTGTATTTGCACGTCAATGCCTTGTATTTGCCCGTTGATGCCTTGTATTTGCTAGTCAATTCCTTGTATTTGCTCGTCAATGCATTGTATTTGTTCGTATATGCCTTGTATTTGCTCGTCAATGCCTTGTATTTGCTCGTTGATGCCTTGTATTTGCTAGTCAATGCCTTGTATTTGCTCGTTGATGCCTTGTATTTGCTAGTCAGTGCCTTGTATTTGCTCGTCAATGCATTGTATTTGCTCGTCAATGCCTTGTAATTGCTCGTTGATGCCTTGTATTTGCTATTCAATGCCTTGTATTTGCTCGTTGATGCCTTGTATTTGCTCGTCAATGCCTTGTATTTGCTATTCAAGGCCTTGTATTTGCTCGTTGATGCCTTGTATTTGCTCGTCAATGGCTTGTATTTCCTCGTCAATGCCTTGTATTTGCTCGTCTATGCCTTGTATTTGCTCGTCAATGCCTTGTAAACTCGTTCATGCCTTGTATTTGCTCGTCAATGCTTTGTATTTGCTTGTTGATCCCTTCTATTTGCTCGTCAATGCCTTGTATTTGCTCGTCAATGCCTTGTATTTGCTCGCCAATGCCTTGTAAACTCGTTCATGCCTTGTATTTGCTCGTCGATGCCTTGTATTTGCTCGTCGATGCCTTGTATTTTCTCGTCGATGCCTTGTATTTGCTCGTCGATGCATTCTCGTCAATACATTGTATTTGCTCGTCAATGCCTTGTATTTGCTCGTTGATGCCTTGTATTTGCTCGTCAATGCCTTGTAAGTGCTCGTTGATGCCTTGTATTTGCTCGTTGATGCCTTGTATCTGCTCGTCAATGCCTTGTATTTGCTCCTTGATGCCTTGTATTTGCTCGTTGATGCCTTGTATTTGCTCGTTGATGCCTTGTATTTGCTCGTTGATGCCTTGTATTTGCTCGTCAATGCTTTGTATTTGCTATTCAAGGCCTTGTATTTGCTCGTTGATGCCTTGTATTTGCTCGTCAATGGCTTGTATTTCCTCGTCAATGCCTTGTATTTGCTCGTCTATGCCTTGTATTTGCTCGTCAATGCCTTGTAAACTCGTTCATGCCTTGTATTTGCTCGTCAATGCTTTGTATTTGCTTGTTGATCCCTTCTATTTGCTCGTCAATGCCTTGTATTTGCTCGTCAATGCCTTGTATTTGCTCGGCAATGCCTTGTGAACTCGTTCATGCCTTGTATTTGCTCGTCGATGCCTTGTATTTGCTCGTCAATGCCTTGTATTTGCTAGTCAATGCCTTGTATTTGCTCGTCAATGCATTGCATTTGCTCGTCAATGCCTCGTATTTGCTCGTCAATGCATTGTATTTGCTCGTCAATGCCTTGTAATTGCTCGTTGATGCCTTGTATTTGCTATTCAATGCCTTGTATTTGCTCGTTGATGCCTTGTATTTGCTCGTTAATGCCTTGTATTTGCTCGTCAATGCCTTGTATTTGTTCGTCAATGCATTGTATTTGTTCGTCAATGCCTTGTATTTGCTCGTTGATGCCTTGTATTTGCTAGTCAATGCCTTGTATTTGCTCGTTGATGCCTTGTATTTGCTAGTCAGTGCCTTGTATTTGCTCGTCAATGCATTGTATTTGCTCGTCAATGCCTTGTAGTTGCTCGTTGATGCCTTGTATTTGCTATTCAATGCCTTGTATTTGCTCGTTGATGCCTTGTATTTGCTCGTCAATGCCTTGTATTTGACAGTCAATGTCTTGTATTTGCTCGTCAATGCCTTGTATTTGCTCGTCAATACCTTGTAAACTCGTTCATGCCATGTATTTGCTCGTCGATGCCTTGTATTTGCTCGTCAATGCCTTGTATTTGCTAGTCAATGCATTGTATTTGCTCGTCAATGCCTTGTATTTGCTCGTCAATGCCTTGTATTTGCTAGTCAATGCCTTGTATTTGCTCGTCAATGCATTGCATTTGCTCGTCAATGCCTTGTATTTGCTCGTCAATGCATTGTAAGTGCTCGTTGATGCCTTGTATTTGCTCGTTGATGCCTTGTATCTGCTCGTTGATGCCTTGTATCTGCTCGTTGATGCCTTGTATTTGCTCGTTGATGCCTTGTATTTGCTCGTTGATGCCTTGTATTTGCTCGTCAATTCTTTGTATTTGCTGTTCAATGCCTTGTATTTGCTCGTTGATGCCTTCTATTTGCTCGTCAATGCCTTGTATTTGCTCGTCAATGCCTTGTATTTGCTAGTCAATGCCTTGTATTTGCTCGTCAATGCATTGCATTTGCTCGTCAATGCCTTGTATTTGCTCGTTGATGCCTTGTATTTGCTATTTAATGCCTTGTATTTGCTCGTTGATGCCTTGTATTTGCTCGTTGATGCCTTGTATTTGCTCGTCGATGCCTTGTATTTGCTCGTTGATGCCTTGTATTTGCTCGTCGATGCCTTATTTGCTCGTCAGTGCCTTGTATTTGCTATTCAAGGCCTTGTATTTGCTTGTCAATGCCTTGTATTTGCTCGTCAATGCATTGTATTTGCTCGTCAATGCCTTGTATTTGCTCATTGATGCCATGTATTTTCTTGTTGATGCCTTGTATTTGCTCGTTGATGTCTTGTATTTGCTCGTTGATGCCTTGTATTTGCTCGTCCATGCCTTGTATTTGCTATCCAAGGCCTTGTATTTGCTCCTCAATACCTTGTATTTGCTCGTCAATGCCTTGTATTTGCTCGTCAATGCCTTGTATTTGCTAGTCAATGCCTTGTATTTGCTCATCAATGCCTTGTATTTGCTCATCAATGCCTTGTATTTGCTCGTCAATGCCTTGTATTTGCTCGCTAACGCCTTGTATTTGCTCGTCAATGCCTTGTATTTGCTTGTCAATGCCTTGTATTTGCTCATCAGTGCCTTGTATTTGCTCGTCAATGCCTTGTATTTGCTAGTCAATGCATTGTATTTGCTAGTCAATGCCTTGTATTTGCTCATCAATGCCTTGTATTTTCTCGTTCATGTCTTGTATTTGCTCGTCAATGCCTTGTATTTGCTAGTTAATGCCTTGTATTTCCTCGTCAATGCCTTGTATTTGCTAGTCAATGCCTTGTATTTGCTCGTCAATGCCTTGTATTTGCTCGTCAATGCATTGTATTTCCTCGTCAATGCCTTGTATTTGCTAGTCAATGCCTTGTATTTGCTCGTTGATGCCTTGTATTTGCTTGTCGATTCCTTATATTTGCTCGTCAATACCTTGTATTTGCTCGTTGATGCCTTGTATTTGCTCGTCAATGCCTTGTATTTGCTCGTCAATGCCTTGTATTTGTAGTCAATGCCTTGTGTTTGCTCGTCAATGCCTTGTATTTGCTCGTTGTTGCCTTGTATTTGCTCGTCAATGCCTTGTATTTGCTCGTTGATGCCAGTAGGTAACCCCCCCCCATATAGCAATCAAAGGGATGCCGCCTCATTAAAAAGTCATTAAGATGGATCACTTTCGTGTGATAATTGCTTCAAGCTCATTGGTGAATTTTCAGGCGGACCTCTGCGAAGACATCCCAGTAATGCCGCCACATTAAAAAAAGTCATTAAGACGGATCACTTTTGGGTGATTAACGGATAGAATAGTACACTAACTTGAACCTCATTGGTGAATTTTCAGTCGGACCTCTGCGAAGACATCTCCCTCTTCTTCGCGCGTTTTTTTTTTTATCCGTGTCTGCGTGCCTACATAAACGCCGGCCAAACATACAACATTACTTTACACTATTCCTCGTCAGAGTAAGATCGTTGTCATGGAATGTCTTCACGGTAAACCTGCATCCTCCTCAATAACCACAAATGGACTCTTCTGGTTCTGCGGACAAAAGCCTACTTGCCCTGAAGAAGATTGTTACATGTTTGGGAAAGCAGTAAACTCTTTTCGAGCAAATGGCTGTATACACCCAGTGTGTCCTACTCATCAGAAGCTGGCAACGATGCGAATGGTTAAAGATAAGATGAAAGAAAGTTACGGAAGACCTTACTTCGTCTGCTCTGAGGGGGAAAATGCCTGCTCGTTTTGGCAATGGGGAGATGTCTTCGAGAGTCCTAAACCTTTCTGTCGACATGGCATGGTCTGTTGTGTCCGTAAAGTCAAGAAAGAAGGTGACAACAAAGGTCGTTTATTCTACTGCTGTCCTAAGGAAAGAGAATATGCATGCGGATTCTTTGAATGGAAACCTACAGAGAACTCGCCACGAATTTATAACATTGGGTGCCTGTTTAGTGAGCCATTACAATATCAGTACAAGATCGCAGAAACGGGCGAATCTTTTACAAGTAGAAAGAATGACTCTAAAGAAGCCTATGAAGATTATCTTTTTCAAAAATCTATCGATGCATTGACTGAAGACATGGAAAAACTGAACATTTGCTGAACATATATAATTTTGTATTCTAATTTCTTGTGTAATAAATGTTTTCTCCTACTATACAATTGTACACGTGTCTTTTTTCTTATTGGGACGTGTTTATGTATCCCATAATTTGTAAAGGATACATTCCCACATTTAAAACAGAAACTTTTGCGATTATCCCTACGAATCGATATGGACATAATTTTTGATGAGTTAAAACGACACAACGTTGCTATCGATAGAGATACACTATCCTATAATATTCAAACATGTCTTAGCAAACATCGACACCTGTTTGATAGACTAAGCATTCAAGTACAGAGCTTAAGCCTTCATCACATCTATGAAGAAATGGATGTAAATAATTTCGGGAGAATAATCGCGTATCTTTCTCTCGTGTATAGAATGAGGGATTGTTACGACAGTGAAACGATTCGAGAGGCTGTTCAACGAACAGTGAACGATTTTCAGAACAGAGACCTGTCGCAATACAAGCATCGTGGTGGTTCTTCGTTACAATTGCTGGGTCCCATATTCCTGGGATTTGTGTGTGCCTATATATCGTCTGAGCCGTTGCATTTATAGCGTGTCGTCCACTTCTCCTTATTTATATGCCTCCAACCTTAGTCGTGTGAACATGACTTGCTGCTGTCTGCCAAGTGGGCTACCTCATATAACCCTTCGAAATATTTTTAGACGAATCCGTTGTGTTTCGGCTTGTTGTGGTGGAAAGATTGTGATTCAGCAATCAGAGTTGGATGGAGAAACAGTATCTCCACGACCTGTACTACAACCCAGAAAGTCCGGCAAGTTTCGGTGGTGTCGATGCTGTTTACCGTGTCGTAAAAAATGACGGGAAATTTAAACTATCGCGAAACGATATAAAAACCTGGTTAAAACAACAAGATACGTATACTTTACATAAACCAGTACGACATCGTTTTAAAAGAAATAGAGTTATTGTCGGAGCAATAGATGAAGAATGGGAAGCAGATTTGGTCATTATGGATTCGTTGAGTAAAGCAAACATTGGCTATAAATACATTTTAACTGTCATTGATGTCTTATCCAAGTATGCGTGGGTAGAACCATTGAAAACAAAATCCGGAGAAAATCTGATTAAAGCCTTTAAGAAGATATGCAAGAAAGGCAGACGTCCCGAGAAACTTCATACCGATAAAGGAACTGAATTTACCAACAGACTGTTTCAGAAGCTTTTGAAAGATTACAACATATTGTTTTTCACCACGCATAATGATACCAAAGCGTCTATTGTGGAACGATTTAATCGAACGCTGAAAGGAAAGATGTGGAAATACTTTACAGCTAAGAATACACTAAAGTATATGGATGTGCTACAAAAACTGGTGTATTCCTACAACCATTCGCGACATCGCAGTATTGGAATGAAACCGGTTGATGTGAATCACGAGAATGAAAGCGTCGTGTGGCAACGATTGTACGGTGACGAATCTACCACGCCCATCAAGTATAAATTTAACGTGGGTGATCAAGTGCGAATCAGCAAAGCCAGACGAACATTCAAGAAAGGTTACTTACCCAGCTGGACCGAAGAAATTTTCACCATAACGAAGCGTATACCTAGAAGACCACCTGTGTATAAAATCTCTGATTATCACGACGAGGAGATAGAGGGAACATTTTACGAACAAGAGTTGCAAAGAATTATCAAGAAAGACACTGACTTTTTTAGAGTAGAAAATGTGATTAAGTCTCGCATGCGTGGTAAACGCAAAGAATATCTTGTAAAATGGCTAGGTTATTCTAATGATTTTAATTCTTGGGTACCGGTTGATAATGTAAAACATATTTCGAAATAAAAGTGTGTGATCTCATAACTTGTGTTCATTTGTGTCTTATACTCGCCGAGATGACAACACAGTTTTACTTGACGCTCCCAAGTAATAGTTCTATGAAATATTTCCCGCACAATTCTGTAGCGAATTTTAAAGTGAAGCTCGCTGAAACGTTAGAACTGACAGGGGACTGGGAAGTAGCCCTTTCCGAGTTTAATTATCCTCATACATGGAGCACGATACGCGAAGGCAATCAGCAAACCTTTCTCTACAACATTAATGGCACAGGTCCAGATGAAGTGGGCATCATTCAAGGCACACAATACAACAGTGTTACAAACCTGGTTAAAGATTTAAACCATTGCATGACGAAAGAAGGACAAGCTAAGATCAAGTTTACATATAATAAAAATACGCTCAAAGTGATAGTCGATGTGAAAAAAAGGCGCAATGGTATGGTTTTCGGGTGATATCGCAACGACTTTAGGATTCGAGCAGGATGCAGTGATTACGAAGAAAACAACGAGTCCTTACGTAGCAGATATAAACGCGGGCTTTTCATCCATATACCTCTACACAAATGTGGTGGATGTACAGTTTGTTGGCGACGTCAAAGTGCCTCTTCTACGAATTGTGAATACGAAAGGAAAATACGGGGAAAATGTTAACGTTACTTTCCGCAACCTTCAATACGTACCCGTAAAAGTGAAATCATTCGAGACGATCGAAATAGATATAAAGGACGACAAAAACGAAAACGTCTCATTTGAATTTGGAAAGTCGATCGTGATACTACACTTCAGACAGAGCAGATCGCAGTATTTTATTTAAAGATGAGAACTACAATCGTTCCAGATGCAAAGCAGTTTCAACAATATTATTTACGAGGACAGCGAGGTGGAAGTCTATCTGGTTTTTAGAGGTGCACGGATTCAAAGAGGCTACGGTATTGGAAGTTTCTTTAAAAGTATTGCCCGATATGCAATACCTCTGGTGAAACGAGGAGCACAAGCGATTGGACGGAGAGCTCTGCAAGCGGCAACAGATGTCAGTCAAGATTGTTCTGGCCGGGAAAAGTGTGAAGCAAGCTGTCAAAGGTCGTGGTGTCGCAGCCGTCAAAGATATAGCTCGACAGGGTGCTAAACAACTCATGGGTAACCAATCAGGAGGCGGTCGCAAACGTAAAACATCTATAAAAACCAATGCATCATCGAAATCTACCAATCGCTCACAGACCAAGAGGCGGAAAACATCTCAAGAAAAACCTACTTTTTCTTAAATAATGGCACAAGGCTACGAGACTTTACATAAAGATTCCTGTTCATGTGGAAAATCGGAACTGGACTTATTTTCTGTTCCTGACACTCAAGTTGAAATGAATAAAGGATTTTGGGAAGACATCGATCCTCTTTCAAGCATTGGAACTTCGGACACTATCGAGTTTCTCTGTGCTGCAAATTCTGATGTCTACACCGATCTGGCAAACAGTTACCTTCACGTAAAAGCAAAGATAACGAATGGAGACGGAACTAACTTACCTGACACCGCCCAAGTGGGTCCTGTTAATTTATGGATGCATGCCTTATTTTCTCAAGTGGAAATTTATCTGAACAACAAACTGGTCACACCATCAAGCACTTCGTATCCTTACCGAGCATATATAGAAACTGTATTGAACTTTAGCAAAGACGCTAAATCGTCTCACTTAACTTCAGCGTTGTTCTACAAAGACCAGGCTGGACGGATGGATGCCGTGAATCCACTAGCAGAAGTTGCCGATGCGAACAAAGGATTAAAGGAACGTCACGCACATACAAGCCTAAGCAAGTCTGTGGCGATGGAAGGAAGAATTCATTCGGATCTGTTCGCGCAAGAACGCTATATCCTTGGCGCTGTTCCAATCAAGCTCAAGTTAGTGAGATCAAGAGCTCCCTTTTGCCTGGTTTCATCCGCAGAAGATCCTGGTTTTAAAGTGGTTCTAGAAGATTGCGTGTTTCGCGCTCGCCGTGTTAACGTTTCGTCCACTACAATGATAGGTCATACCCATGCAATTCAGCAAATCACAGCCAAGTACCCTATCAATCGTGTAAACTGCAAAGTGTTCTCCATACCAACGGGAAACATGTCTGGAGATCAACAGAATATATTCCAAGGACCTCTTCCTGATAGAGTTGTGATTGGGATGGTGGATGCAGATGCTTACAACGGAGTTTATAACAAGAATCCTTTCAATTTTAAGAACTATGACACAACATTTCTTGCATTATCTGTGAATGGAGAACACCGACCTGGCAAACCACTTCACCTAAAGTTTGCAGGAGCAGCAGGGACCAACTATGTTTCAGCATTCCAAACGCTGTATGCTGGTACCAACAAGATGTTTCAGAATCAAGGCAACGGTATTACTCGAGACGAGTATGCAAATGGCTATACCCTGTACGTGTTTGATTTAACAGCTGATCTATGTGTTGGAGATCATTTTCAACCTATCAGGGATGGGAACGTCTCCCTAGAATGTAAGTTCGGTACGGCTCTAACTGGGGCTATAAATATCGTGGTGCTTGGAGAATTTCAAAATCTTATCGAAATTGATGCCAACCGTAACGTACTAAGTGACTTCAGAAGCTAAAATGAACACACGTCATCTGCTTCGTGTCCTACAAAGTGACTCATATACCAAATCAGTGTTTACAGATGTTTTACCCTCGGATCGTTTACCAAGTCAGATACAGAAAAGACCTAGAGGTTTTATTATAAACGTGGATCCCAGCGATGGACCTGGTACACATTGGGTAGCTGTTTACGTCACATCGGATGGAAAAGGCGAATTCTTCGACTCTTATGGACAAAGCCCAGAATTTTACAGCATAGACTTTCAAACCTTTCTACGAGATCATAGCAGTACATTTACTTGGAATGAAAAGACTTTACAGTCACCGTGGTCTCGTGTGTGTGGACAATACTGTTTATTTTATGCTTTACATCGTAGTAGAAATATTCCCATGTCAACTATTGCTGGTATGTTTACTGATCAAAAGGAGTGGAACGATACATTAGTTCGTAATTTTATACGTAAATGGTATTTTGTGTAAGAATAAAAGGACACGTTGTAATTGTAAAAAAATTAATTTATTCAATAAAATATTTACAAAAAGATTACGAATGCCATTTATATGGATTTTTGTCTCTACGTTTCTTTCTTGGTTTCGCTGGTGCCCCTGGAGACTGTAGTGACGGCGTCAGAGGGGGGTCGCTAGAAGCAGATGAAGGCTTGTTCCTATATTCCTTCACCAGATGTAGACGTTCTTCGTTTCTGACGATTCCTTCGGGTACATTTAAACGTCCTAAAGCTTTTGCGAACAGTTGCCACCCCGCAGGGTTGAAATTCTTTCTTTGACGCAGAGTATCGTTGACTAAATCAATAACGTTAGTACCTGGAATAGTTCTTCCTTCAAAAACCATTTGCCCTTGATCGTTCCATCCAACCACATCTTTATTTGCTTTTATCTTTTTGATCAGTTGTACAGCTCTTGATTTCATCGTGGAAGGTACACTTTCTATGATATCACTCTCGATTTCTCCCGGCGGTTCAGGCGTTGTCTCTGTTGAAGGTTCGGGGCCTGTTTCTTCTGCTGCGATAGGCTGGGTGTGGGCAATACTTACAGGAACAGGTGGATGCATTCGTTTGTCATAGTAATTGAGATAGCGTTGAAAGGTCTGATTATACAACTTCACTTTATCGTCTTGCGCTATATCTTGACGTTGCATTAAACTGTCCATTTCCGAGTCCAACTGGTTCACTTGAGCAGTCAGTGGAAGAACCATGGGTTTCTTTGTAGCCATGTGTTCAGGTACCAGAACCAGTCTTTTGACATGCTCCATTATTTGGTTAGAAAGCTCGCCAATTGTTCTAAGACAGGAGCGAGTAGAAAAGGTAAGAATCCGTCTCCGTTCTGTATAATAACTCTCCTTCTTTTCGTGATCGGGTTTGTCTTATCGGCAACAGCTTCAATGTGATCTGAGTATGGTGTAAGCTTTTTATACGTTTTTGGATTAATTTTAATCGTTCCACGGCAAATGTTCAAAAGGCACTCGGTTATGGCTTCCAATAAATCTGTATCTGCAGCTTTTATGATCGCTTTTCGCATAGAAGGTTTACACTTTGTCAATACCTTTAAAACATCGTAGTTCCTTCTCACACGGCGGGACATCCTCAAATGAATACACGTTTGACAGAACTATGTTTTTATACGCGAGGTTGGTAGACGTAATGAGTATCTGTAGTGAAGATTCCGGATCGAAGTCGTATTTCATCGGGACATGTCGGCGTCAGGTCGACAAATATGTAAGAATACGGCTCTTTTGTTGCCATCTGATAAGCCTGCTGGAAAAATTTGCTATTGCTTGGGTACAGCTGTTTGGCTAGGTGGATCAACTGGCTGGCATCACGGACATTCTTAGTTAGAACCAAATAACTGGCGTTAAGTGATATAGTTCGATGCTCTTTGCTTTGATGAAACATATTTTGTACTATGTAAATCACGCTGAGGTTTCCATGGTGAGACTTTTTCGTGAATAATTTTGCAATAATAGCATCTTTCTCGCCATCATATCGTCAATGATAAATACGTTTCTTGTCTCTGGATTAATGCTGTCTAACATGGAATCGGGTAAGCCTTGGATAAACTGAATCCCTGGAACTAGGGTCTCTATTTCAGCAAACGTGTTTTGGTACTCGGCATAAAAATAAATAATGTTTTCTGGAGGCGGGTCGATCATGATGTTAGCGTTCGCTAACAGTTTCTTGACAAATGTTGTCTTTCCTGTCTTTGTACCTCCTGAGATTAAGAGCCCAAAAGGATGTGTTAACTGTATGGAATACATGGTTCAAATGAGAATTGAGGATTCTTGAAATATTATTTATACCACTTTTTAGGACGTTTTTTATTTCGAAGGAGTCTATGTAATTCTTTCAAAAGCATTTCTAAATCTACAGTACAAGCTCTGGCACGGATCAAGTGAGATTGCCTTTCTTCCGAGGGTAGTTGGTGAAAGTTCGCCAAATGGTTTGCTAATCTCAATAAACTTTTCTTTCCACAGATCGGACAATCTTTACGTGTCCGAGGCATGATGTCAACTGAATAGTTTAGTTCACTACATATAACATTTATATCGATAAGTTTACAAAATGGCCCTGAGGGCCTTTTTCGTGGCCCTTTGGCCCTTCCTCTGGGGATACATCCTTCAAAATGGCCCTGGGGGCCTTTTTCGTGGCACTGTGGCCCGTTTGAGAAATACACCTTCTATCCCCTTCACAATAGCTGTGCACAAATAATTACATCATATAGAGCTAGGCGAGCGGGAAATTACTTTTCATTCATTTAGTTCTTTCTTAATGACTCGATTTAAATACATTAGTCATGCACATATACAATTTAATTTTAATCACAAAACAAAATTGTTTCCCCTCACCACTTCTTTAAGTTTCGGATTCATTTCGAAAATAAACAGCCAAAAGTGTAGATTCCTGGATGACCAAGTGGTTTAGGGCGCTGGGCGTTAAATCCCGAGATAACGTTTAATTATATCCCCAGAAAACGTGGGTTCGCATCCCACACAATGAATAAATTAGACGATTTCAAAGTTCATAAACATATATTATTAAGTTTTCCTATTTACAATCACACGAATTTAAATTATTTACAAACACACTAAAAACCGTAAGGAACTGTATTTAAATTATCTACAACAACGCGTTTATTGTAAACTACTCTATAGTCTTTACTCTGTTGCTTTGTGATAACTTGCTTTGTGCTGGTATCCCTAGTAATTTTAAATGGGATGTCCACTGACACCTTCGCTGGACCTATCCCTATAACCATATCTTTCATAACACTAAAATTAACTATTTGTAATGTTTGATAATTTAAAGTGATTCCTCGAATTTTACAACATGTCTTTCCACTACTTAGTTCGTACGCATAATTTTTCGGTCCTCCCGAAACAAAAGTGGTGATATAATCACCGTCAAGTTCATCCGTTAATTCACCCAGGTAAACTCCAGTCTCAGGCTCCAGCTCTCCTGGCTTACTCACGTATATGACTGAGTCCGTGTCGTAATACAACACTCTTTCTCCCAACTGCTCCAACACACCGTAAAGCTTGAGCCTCGCATGGGCTGTCGTAAAGGCGGCGATGACTACGTTGGTCCTGGCGTTGGGTTCAACGAAGTTCTCCTGGTTCTCGTATCGTAGCTCAATAACATCGTCACTCACAAAGGATGCATCGGTCACATTGATCTCGTCGGAAGTTAGCATGTCGAAGTATTCTGCGGGTTCGGACACGAGTTTGACTTTGGTCATATTGGGCTTTTGCGCGAACTTCCCTTCAAAAACAAAAGCAAATATATTACGATCTATTACATATATACTCTCTCTCTCCCTCCCTCCCTCTCTCCTCATTTAGCCACATATGCATGTCTATACGCTATTTCTACTTACCCCAAAATGAGTTCAGCATCAGCTTTGATAAGGCACGTAGACCAGGGTTCTTCTCTATTTTGTTGAGATCCATAAGAACACCCTCTCGTTGATAATACTCGTCGACGTACTCTTGCCTCTTCTCTTCGGTGTCACAACCTTCGGGAAAGCCACTGGACTCCTGCTTAATTTTTAAGAAAGTGTCAATATAATCTTTAAAAAGCACATTGCTTTGTTGGGGGGAAATGCCACACTTCGTGAATTGCGAGCATACGATACCCTTTCTGCAATGCTTTTTGCAACTCTAAGGTTACCCATGAACCTTGAATGGCACGCTCCTGATCTGTGTGGTTGCACGGTTCTTGACTCAGACCGTCTGTACATAGTTTGCATAGCGGAAACATCAGTTTCCCATGAGCGCGATACGGAAGGACTGGGTGGTAAAGTCGACATGGAGGTAGAACAGTGCATTTCACAAGACCAAAATACTGTGAAATATCTCCAAAGTTCTCAGTGATAATTTCTGGATGACCAAGGGGATATTCTCCGTATTTATTACACCAAGGATAAAGACTTGTAAAATCTACGTAGTGTATCTTCTCATCGGGTTGACATTGATGGAATAACTTTGTAGCGTTGGTGCGACCACCGTAGAAAGCATGCCTCGGTTCGAGGGGTTCGACGACGTTGAAGTTGTCGAAATATGATTTCATCTCTGGGTCGGCTTCGAGTTGTCGTCGTAGATCGCATTCCCACATCTCAACTACGTTATAGTTTTGGCCTTTCAAATAACGCATTTTCTCTAGGGTACGCTGGTGGAGATCTTGCATGGTTTGTTGACTTACAGGGTTGACCGTGTCTCTTGCGTAGCATCGGATACAACCATGCCAGAAACATCCATGGAATTCATAAACGGTATTGGACTCCGTGTGGAAACCATCGACGCGATATTTACCAATGCGCTGCTCGCCAAAATTACGCGAATGCCGAATGGAAAGGTTGTTGCTTCGGGCGGAGTATGCTAACCATTTAAGAGCGATAACTGATTGTTTATCTTGAGGCCGGTAGCCATGCGGTGGAATGATGGCAATCGAATTCTCTCGCAGAAAGTTCTTACGGAACACGAGATTACAGGCCGAAGCAATCGTCAGACATTTCTCGAAGGGGTCGATATCGGTGACAGAACGAAACAGTTCTCTAAACTCAAGACAACAGCGTCGGAGGATGTCGACGTCCTGATCGGCAATACTTGAGGATTTCCTCTTGGAAGTTGAACACATAATTGCTGGCTTTTAGGTTATTATACCAGACATAAAATTTCTCGCGATCACCAGGTGCCATGCCGTCCGGATTATAATAATTAGCATCTGGAAGGGGTCCTTCGTAGTTCTGGTTGGCTTCGGTGTTGAAATAATGTGGGAAATAGCCCTTGGCAAGTTCGTTTAGACCGAATGTTTTTGGAAAGTTTGCGAGTCTCATCGGTATGAAACATAACGAGTCGACAAACTTGATATTTAACACTGGTACGTTGAGTGTTAAAATCTTCGCACCACGCATAATTACTTCGGGTACCAAACCATTTTTGTGTAGGTATTGCAGGATGAAATATCCGTCATAGCCTTGGAAATTATGGGCCATCACAATACTACCGGAGTTTTGCTCTTGGAACAGCCATTCACAAAAATCATCTCTCGTATTTGGGCCGCTAAACACGTTTTCGTCACCGCTCTCGTTGTGGACGACACATACATTTGGGACGTGGTCTCCGCCTTCTTGCGTGCATTCGAAGTCGAAAAATAATAGCTGGGAGTACTCGCTTTCTCCTCCTTCGTTCGGTTCTCCGCCCACAGCGGTCTCATCGTCAATTAAATTCGTGTCCGATTGTGTTTGATCAGTGGTTTTTCTCTTCTTTGCCGGTTGCATGAAACATTGATGGTTCTCAGGATTTACATACTGTTGACACACAGTGCATCGAACAAGACCGCAATAATGTTTTTGAGGGAGTTCGTTGGCCCTTTTCACTACTTGATTGCAGTGTTGACATTTCACGACGGATGCACAAATCGGTCGTTTCTCGCCCACGGTTGCTTGGTGCCGATCGAAACATTCTTGGCTTTTAAAGAATCGGTTGCACTCGTTACAGTGTACCCAGTTCGTTATCGGACAGTTTTGTGTATAGCATAACTTGCAGGTATCGCCGCATAGATGGTCTTCGATTTTGTCATAGCCTTTTTTACACGTGTGGCAGTATTTCTTGCGAGCCAAGAACGCAGGCATGCTTGTAATTACATCATAATGATTATCGTGGGCGTAGAGGTAAATATGTTTTGACACTCCAGGACCAGAATAAATAAGTGTATTCAAATGTTCTTTCGACACAATGTTAATTTGGTAGTCGGTTAAATAGGCTTGAAATCGCTTGACTTCTTCAATACCACATTGTCCTAACGGAACGTTGGCTTTCTCGTGTAATTCATGAGCACGGTTGGCTTGTAAAGGACAGTGCCAGTTGCTTATGGAACGGTATTGTTCATCATTGTCGACTTTGGCTTTTGCGACGACAATAGCTCGAGCGAGGCATATATTATCTTTATTTTGAATACGGACGATTGCTCTCTTGTTTGTAAGGTACTTATCTAAATTGGCAATCTTTCGTTTCCGTCCCGTACCACCGTTTGGCATCTCGACATGAATGATATTCACAGTAATCGAATCGTCGAGGGTAAACGTATCGTTCGACTGAATTACTCTCTCGATTTCAGCCAAAATTCGCTCGACAGTTAATTTTTCACGAGGCATGAACGGCAGCGAAATGGGATATTCGAGTTGAGGCGAATGCATAATAAAACGGACTTGGTCGTGTGAAGCTACACCATCGGTGACTCGATCTAACACACTCTCAAACACTTCATGTAGATGCCTTAGGACATCAGGCAAGCCTTGAACTTGCAAATTATTAAACTGGATCTTATAATCAATGCCCGTGGTCTTAAATTTCTTAACTTTGACTTGTTTCACAGACTTAACAGTGAATAACGGAACAGTTTTAAGTTTCTTACTTGTTGATGCTCCATCATTTACCTCAGCTGGCCGCTTGCGGTTGCCTTCTCCGGTCTGGATAGCCTCGGGTATTACTTCAGGTAAGTGTTCGAGGAAAGAATCATCGTCCCAATCGTTGAACCACTCGGGCATAACTTCAGGGGTCGATGGTAGACTAGCGAGGAAAGAATCGTCATTCCAGTCGTTATCGAACTCGGCGCGTTCTTCAGTCGACCAACCATTAAATAGCTCTGGGTGTATTCCTCGTCTCTCAATCTCCAAATCTCGCACCAGATTGTTCGACCATATCACGATGCGTCGATTGAAAGCGGCTTCTCGATGCCTCTTGTCAAAGTCAAAAAAAATACTCTAGCACTTCAATCTCTTCGATGAGTGTACAACCATTGATCACACTGATAAGATCCATTACTGTCAAAAGATATACGACAACATATTAACCTCTTATAAGAATGAAACAACTATTCAAATATATACAATTCAATTCACTATATAATCACATCAATATCTTACCTTCTCAATATCAATATACGTCCAAAAAATCCAAACAAACTATATCCAACACGGTAAACTTCAGAAATCACAGGTAAAACACTATCCAGCACGGTGAAACACTTTAGGTAAAGTGATGTGGTATGTTTGGCCGGCGCTTATGTAGGCAACGCTCGCGGTGCTATTTCTTTCCGTTCGCCACGCTAACAATACTAATTACTTTTTGTACGTAACGCTCTTTGTTCTGCCTCGGATAAAAAACGCGCGAAGAAGAGGGAGATGTCTTCGCAGAGGTCCGACTGAAAATTCACCAATGAGGTTCAAGTTAGTGTACTATTCTATCCGTTAATCACCCAAAAGTGATCCGTCTTAATGACTTTTTTTAATGTGGCGGCATTACTGGGATGTCTTCGCAGAGGTCCGCCTGAAAATTCACCAATTAGCTTGAAGCAATTATCACACGAAAGTGATCCATCTTAATGACTTTTTAATGAGGCGGCATCCCTTTGATTGCTATATGGGGGGGGTTACCTACTGATGCCTTGTATTTGCTCGTCAATGCCTTGTATTTGCTCATCAATGCCTTGTATTTTCTCGTTCATGTCTTGTATTTGCTCGTCAATGCGTTGTATTTGCTCGTCAATGCCTTGTATTTGCTCGTTGATGCCTTGTATTTGCTCGTCAATGCCTTGTAGTTGCTCGTCAATGCCTTGTATTTGTAGTCAATGCCTTGTGTTTGCTCGTCAATGCCTTGTATTTGCTCGTTGATGCCTTGTGCTTGCTCGTTGATGCCTTGTATTTGCTCGTCAATGCCTTGTATTTGCTCGTTGATGCCTTGTGTTTGCTCGTTGATGCCTTGTATTTGCTCGTTGATGCCTTGTATTTGCTCGTTGATGCCTTGTATTTGCTCGTCAATGCATTGTATTTCCTCGTCAATGCCTTGTATTTGCTAGTCAATGCCTTGTATTTCCTCGTCAATGCCTTGTATTTGCTAGTGAATGCCTTGTATTTGCTCGTCAATGCCTTGTATTTGCTCGTCAATGCATTGTATTTCCTCGTCAATGCCTTGTATTTGCTAGTCAATGCCTTGTATTTGCTCGTTGATGCCTTGTATTTGCTCGTCGATTCCTTATATTTGCTCGTCAATACCTTGTATTTGCTCGTTGATGCCTTGTATTTGCTCGTCAATGCCTTGTATTTGCTCGCCAATGCCTTGTATTTGTAGTCAATGCCTTGTGTTTGCTCGTCAATGCCTTGTATTTGCTCGTTGATGCCTTGTATTTGCTCGTCAATGCCTTGTATTTGCTCGTTGATGCCTTGTATTTGCTCGTCAATGCCTTGTATTTGCTCGCCAATGCCTTGTATTTAGTCAATGCCTTGTGTTTGCTCGCCAATACCTTGTATTTGCTAGTCAATGCCTTGCATTTGCTAGTCAATGCCTTGTATTTGCTCGTCGATGCCTTGTATTTGCTCGTTGATGCATTGTATTTGCTCGTCAATGCTTTTGACAGGAATTTGCTCGTCAGTGCCTTGTATTTGCTCGTCCATGCCTTGTACTTGCTAGTCAATTCCTTGTATTTGCAAGTCAATGCCTAGTATTTGCTCGTCAATGCCTTGTATTTGCTCGTCAATGCCTTGTATTTGCTCGTCAATGCCTTGTATTTGCTAGTCAATGCCTTGTATTTGCTCGTCGATGTCTTGTATTTGCTCGTCAATGCCTTGTATTTGCTCGTCGATGCCTTGTATTTGCTCGTCGATGCCTTGTATTTGCTCGTCGATGCCTTGTATTTGCTCGTCAATGCCTTGTATTTGCTCGTCCATGCCTTGTATTTGCTATTCAATGCCTTGTATTTGCTCGTCAATGCCTTGTATTTGCTCGCTGATGCCTTGTATTTGCTCGTCAATGCCTTGTATTTGCTAGTCAATGCCTTGTATTTGCTCACCAGTGCCTTGTATTTGCTCTTCAATGCCTTCTGTTTGCTAGTCAATGCATATGTATTTGTTAGTCAATGCCTTGTATTTGCTCATCAATGCCTTGTATTTGCTCGTTCATGTCTTGTATTTGCTCGTCAATGCCTTGTAAGTGCTCGTTGATGCCTTGTATTTGCTCGCTGATGCCTTGTATCTGCTCGTTGATGCCTTGTATTTGCTCGTTGATGCCTTGTGTTGTATTTGCTCGTTGATGCCTTGTATTTGCTCGTCAATTATTTGTATTTGCTATTCAATGCCTTGTATTTGCTCGTCCATGCCTTGTATTTGCTATTCAATGCCTTGTATTTGCTCGTCAATGCCTTGTATTTGCTCGCTGATGCCTTGTATTTGCTCGTCAATGCCTTGTATTTGCTAGTCAATGCCTTGTATTTGCTCACCAGTGCCTTGTATTTGCTCGTCAATGCCTTCTGTTTGCTAGTCAATGCATATGTATTTGTTAGTCAATGCCTTGTATTTGCTCATCAATGCCTTGTATTTGCTCGTCAATGCCTTGTATTTGCTCGTCAATGCCTTGTATTTGCTGGTCAATGCCTTGTATTTGCTCGTCAATGCATTGCATTTTCTCGTCAATGCCTTGTATTTGCTCGTTGATGCCTTGTATTTGCTATTTAATGCCTTGTATTTGCTCGTTGATGCCTTGTATTTGCTCGTTGATGCCTTGTATTTGCTCGTTGATGCCTTGTATTTGCTCGTTGATGCCTTGTATTTGCTCGTCGATGCCTTGTATTTGCTCGTCAATGCCTTGTATTTGCTATCCAAGGCCTTGTATTTGCTCCTCAATAACTTGTATTTGCTCGTCAATGCCTTGTATTTGCTCGTCAATGCCTTGTATTTGCTAGTCAATGCCTTGTAGTTGCTCGTTGATGCCTTGTATTTGCTATTCAATGCCTTGTATTTGCTCGTTGATGCCTTGTATTTGCTCGTCAATGCCTTGTATTTGCCAGTCAATGCATTGTATTTGCTCGTCAATGCCTTATATTTGCTCGTTGATGCCTTGTATTTGACAGTCAATGCCTTGTATTTGCTCGTCAATGCCTTGTATTTGCTCGTCAATACCTTGTAAACTCGTTCATGCCTTGTATTTGCTCGTCGATGCCTTGTATTTGCTCGTCAATGCCTTGTATTTGCTAGTCAATGCCTTGTATTTGCTTGTCCATTCCTTGTATTTGCTATCCAAGGCCTTGTATTTGCTCCTCAATAACTTGTATTTGCTCGTCAATGCTTTGTATTTGCTCGTTGATGCCTTGTGTTTGCTCGTCAATGCCTTGTATGTGCTCGTTGATGCATTGTAAACTCGTCGATGCCTTGTATTTGCCGTCGATGCATTGCATTTGCACGTCAATGCCTTGTATTTGCCCGTTGATGCCTTGTATTTGCTAGTCAATGCCTTGTATTTGCTCGTCAATGCATTGTATTTGTTCGTCAATGCCTTGTATTTTCTCGTCAATGCCTTGTATTTGCTCGTTGATGCCTTGTATTTGCTAGTCAATGCCTTGTATTTGCTCGTTGATGCCTTGTATTTGCTAGTCAGTGCCTCGTATTTGCTCGTCAATGCATTGTATTTGCTCGTCAATGCCTTGTAATTGCTCGTTGATGCCTTGTATTTGCTATTCAATGCCTTGTATTTGCTCGTTGATGCCTTGTATTTGCTCGTTAATGCCTTGTATTTGCTCGTCAATGCCTTGTATTTGTTCGTCAATGCATTGTATTTGTTCGTCAATGCCTTGTATTTGCTCGTTGATGCCTTGTATTTGCTAGTCAATGCCTTGTATTTGCTCGTTGATGCCTTGTATTTGCTAGTCAGTGCCTTGTATTTGCTCGTCAATGCATTGTATTTGCTCGTCAATGCCTTGTAGTTGCTCGTTGATGCCTTGTATTTGCTATTCAATGCCTTGTATTTGCTCGTTGATGCCTTGTATTTGCTCGTCAATGCCTTGTATTTGCCAGTCAATGCATTGTATTTGCTCGTCAATGTCTTGTATTTGCTCGTTGATGCCTTGTATTTGACAGTCAATGCCTTGTATTTGCTCGTCAATGCCTTGTATTTGCTCGTCAATACCTTGTAAGCTCGTTCATGCCTTGTATTTGCTCGTCGATGCCTTGTATTTGCTCGTCAATGCCTTGTATTTGCTCGTCAATGCATTGTATTTGCTCGTCAATGCCTTGTATTTGCTCGTTGATGCCTTGTATTTGCTATTCAATGCCTCGTATTTGCTTGTTGATGCCTTGTATTTGCTCGTCAATGACTTGTATTTGCTCGTCAATGCCTTGTATTTGCTAGTCAATGCCTTGTATTTGCTCGTTGATGCCTTGTATTTTCTAGTCAATGCCTTGTATTTGCTCGTCAATGTATTGTATTTGCTCGTTAATGCCTTGTATTTGCTCGTTGATGCCTTGTATTTGCTCGTCAATGCCTTGTATTTGCTCGTCAATCCCTTGTATTTGCTCGTCAATGCCTTGTATTTGCTCGTCAATGCCTTGTATTTTCTCGTCGATGCCTTGTATTTGCTCGTCGATGCATTGTATATGCTACTCAATGCCATGTATTTTCTTGTTGATGCCTTGTATTTGCTAGTTGATGTATTGTTTTTGCTCGTTGATGCCTTGTATTTGCTCGTCCATGCCTTGTATTTGCTATCCAAGGCCTTGTATTTGCTCCTCAATACCTTGTATTTGCTCGTCAATGCCTTGTATTTGCTAGTCAATGCCTTGTATTTGCTCGTTGATGCCTTGTGTTTGCTCGTCAATACCTTGTATGTGCTCGTTGATGCCTTGTAAACTCGTCGATGCCTTGTATTTGCCGTCGATACATTGTATTTGCACGTCAATGCCTTGTATTTGCCCGTTGATGCCTTGTATTTGCTAGTCAATTCCTTGTATTTGCTCGTCAATGCATTGTATTTGTTCGTATATGCCTTGTATTTGCTCGTCAATGCCTTGTATTTGCTCGTTGATGCCTTGTATTTGCTAGTCAATGCCTTGTATTTGCTCGTTGATGCCTTGTATTTGCTAGTCAGTGCCTTGTATTTGCTCGTCAATGCATTGTATTTGCTCGTCAATGCCTTGTAATTGCTCGTTGATGCCTTGTATTTGCTATTCAATGCCTTGTATTTGCTCGTTGATGCCTTGTATTTGCTCGTCAATGCCTTGTATTTGCTATTCAAGGCCTTGTATTTGCTCGTTGATGCCTTGTATTTGCTCGTCAATGGCTTGTATTTCCTCGTCAATGCCTTGTATTTGCTCGTCTATGCCTTGTATTTGCTCGTCAATGCCTTGTAAACTCGTTCATGCCTTGTATTTGCTCGTCAATGCTTTGTATTTGCTTGTTGATCCCTTCTATTTGCTCGTCAATGCCTTGTATTTGCTCGTCAATGCCTTGTATTTGCTCGCCAATGCCTTGTAAACTCGTTCATGCCTTGTATTTGCTCGTCGATGCCTTGTATTTGCTCGTCGATGCCTTGTATTTTCTCGTCGATGCCTTGTATTTGCTCGTCGATGCATTCTCGTCAATACATTGTATTTGCTCGTCAATGCCTTGTATTTGCTCGTTGATGCCTTGTATTTGCTCGTCAATGCCTTGTAAGTGCTCGTTGATGCCTTGTATTTGCTCGTTGATGCCTTGTATCTGCTCGTCAATGCCTTGTATTTGCTCCTTGATGCCTTGTATTTGCTCGTTGATGCCTTGTATTTGCTCGTTGATGCCTTGTATTTGCTCGTTGATGCCTTGTATTTGCTCGTCAATGCTTTGTATTTGCTATTCAAGGCCTTGTATTTGCTCGTTGATGCCTTGTATTTGCTCGTCAATGGCTTGTATTTCCTCGTCAATGCCTTGTATTTGCTCGTCTATGCCTTGTATTTGCTCGTCAATGCCTTGTAAACTCGTTCATGCCTTGTATTTGCTCGTCAATGCTTTGTATTTGCTTGTTGATCCCTTCTATTTGCTCGTCAATGCCTTGTATTTGCTCGTCAATGCCTTGTATTTGCTCGCCAATGCCTTGTAAACTCGTTCATGCCTTGTATTTGCTCGTCGATGCCTTGTATTTGCTCGTCAATGCCTTGTATTTGCTAGTCAATGCCTTGTATTTGCTCGTCAATGCATTGCATTTGCTCGTCAATGCCTCGTATTTGCTCGTCAATGCATTGTATTTGCTCGTCAATGCCTTGTAATTGCTAGTCAATGCCTTGTAAACTCGTTCATGCCTTGTATTTGCTCGTCAATGCTTTGTATTTGCTTGTTGATCCCTTCTATTTGCTCGTCGATGCCTTGTATTTGCTCGTCAATGCCTTGTATTTGCTCGTCAATGCATTGTATTTGCTCGTCAATGCCTTGTATTTGCTCGTTGATGCCTTGTATTTGCTATTCAATGCCTCGTATTTGCTTGTTGATGCCTTGTATTTGCTCGTCAATGACTTGTATTTGCTCGTCAATGCCTTGTATTTGCTAGTCAATGCCTTGTATTTGCTCGTTGATGCCTTGTATTTTCTAGTCAATGCCTTGTATTTGCTCGTCAATGTATTGTATTTGCTCGTTAATGCCTTGTATTTGCTCGTTGATGCCTTGTATTTGCTCGTCAATGCCTTGTATTTGCTCGTCAATCCCTTGTATTTGCTCGTCAATGCCTTGTATTTGCTCGTCAATGCCTTGTATTTTCTCGTCGATGCCTTGTATTTGCTCGTCGATGCATTGTATATGCTACTCAATGCCATGTATTTTCTTGTTGATGCCTTGTATTTGCTAGTTGATGTATTGTATTTGCTCGTTGATGCCTTGTATTTGCTCGTCCATGCCTTGTATTTGCTATCCAAGGCCTTGTATTTGCTCCTCAATACCTTGTATTTGCTCGTCAATGCCTTGTATTTGCTAGTCAATGCCTTGTATTTGCTCGTTGATGCCTTGTGTTTGCTCGTCAATACCTTGTATGTGCTCGTTGATGCCTTGTAAACTCGTCGATGCCTTGTATTTGCCGTCGATACATTGTATTTGCACGTCAATGCCTTGTATTTGCCCGTTGATGCCTTGTATTTGCTAGTCAATTCCTTGTATTTGCTCGTCAATGCATTGTATTTGTTCGTATATGCCTTGTATTTGCTCGTCAATGCCTTGTATTTGCTCGTTGATGCCTTGTATTTGCTAGTCAATGCCTTGTATTTGCTCGTTGATGCCTTGTATTTGCTAGTCAGTGCCTTGTATTTGCTCGTCAATGCATTGTATTTGCTCGTCAATGCCTTGTAATTGCTCGTTGATGCCTTGTATTTGCTATTCAATGCCTTGTATTTGCTCGTTGATGCCTTGTATTTGCTCGTCAATGCCTTGTATTTGCTATTCAAGGCCTTGTATTTGCTCGTTGATGCCTTGTATTTGCTCGTCAATGGCTTGTATGTCCTCGTCAATGCCTTGTATTTGCTCGTCTATGCCTTGTATTTGCTCGTCAATGCCTTGTAAACTCGTTCATGCCTTGTATTTGCTCGTCAATGCTTTGTATTTGCTTGTTGATCCCTTCTATTTGCTCGTCAATGCCTTGTATTTGCTCGTCAATGCCTTGTATTTGCTCGCCAATGCCTTGTAAACTCGTTCATGCCTTGTATTTGCTCGTCGATGCCTTGTATTTGCTCGTCGATGCCTTGTATTTTCTCGTCGATGCCTTGTATTTGCTCGTCGATGCATTCTCGTCAATACATTGTATTTGCTCGTCAATGCCTTGTATTTGCTCGTTGATGCCTTGTATTTGCTCGTCAATGCCTTGTAAGTGCTCGTTGATGCCTTGTATTTGCTCGTTGATGCCTTGTATCTGCTCGTCAATGCCTTGTATTTGCTCCTTGATGCCTTGTATTTGCTCGTTGATGCCTTGTATTTGCTCGTTGATGCCTTGTATTTGCTCGTTGATGCCTTGTATTTGCTCGTCAATGCTTTGTATTTGCTATTCAAGGCCTTGTGTTTGCTCGTCAATGCCTTGTATTTGCTCGTTGTTGCCTTGTATTTGCTCGTCAATGCCTTGTATTTGCTCGTTGATGCCTTGTATTTGCTCGTCAATGCCTTGTATTTGCTCGTTGATGCCTTGTATTTGCTCGTCAATGCCTTGTATTTGCTCGTCAATGCCTTGTATTTGCTCGTTCATGCCTTGTATTTGCTCGTCAATGCCTTGTATTTGCTCGTCAATGCCTTGTATTTGCTCGTCAATGCCTTGTATTTGCTCGTTGATGCCTTGTATTTGCTCGTCAATGCCTTGTATTTGCTCGTCAATGCCTTGTATTTGCTCGTCAATGCCTTGTATTTGCTCGTCAATGCCTTGTATTTGCTCGTTGATGCCTTGTATTTGCTCGTTGATGCCTTGTATTTGCTCGTCAATGCCTTGTATTTGCTCGTTGATGCCTTGTATTTGCTCGTTGATGCCTTGTATTTGCTCGTCAATGCCTTGTATTTGCTCAATGCCTTGTATTTGCTCGTCAATGCCTTGTATTTGCTCGTTGATGCCTTGTATTTGCTAGTCAATGCCTTGTATTTGCTCGTCAATGCCTTGTATTTGCTCGTTGATGCCTTGTATTTGCTCGTTGATGCCTTGTATTTGTGCCTTGTATTTGCTCGTTGATGCCTTGTATTTGCTCGTCAATGCCTTGTATTTGCTCGTTGATGCCTTGTATTTGCTAGTCAATGCCTTGTATTTGCTCGTTGATGCCTTGTATTTGCTCGTCAATGCCTTGTATTTGCTCGTCAATGCCTTGTATTTGCTCGTCAATGCCTTGTATTTGCTCGTTGATGCCTTGTATTTGCTCGTCAATGCCTTGTATTTGCTCGTTGATGCCTTGTATTTGCTCGTCAATGCCTTGTATTTGCTAGTCAATGCCTTGTATTTGCTCGTTAATGCCTTGTATTTGCTCGTCAATGCCTTGTATTTGCTCGTCAATGCCTTGTATTTGCTCGTCTATGCCTTGTATTTGCTCGTCAATGCCTTGTAAACTCGTTCATGCCTTGTATTTGCTCGTCGATGCTTTGTATTTGCTCGTTGATGCCTTGTATTTGCTCGTCAATGCCTTGTATTTGCTCGTCAATGCCTTGTATTTGCTCGTCAATGCCTTGTATTTGCTCGTTCATGCCTTGTATTTGCTCGTCGATGCCTTGTATTTGCTCGTCGATGCCTTGTATTTGCTCGTCGATGCCTTGTATTTGCTCGTCGATGCCTTGTATTTGCTCGTCAATGCCTTGTATTTGCTCGTTGATGCCTTGTATTTGCTCGTCAATGCCTTGTAAGTGCTCGTTGATGCCTTGTATTTGCTCGTTGATGCCTTGTATTTGCTCGTCAATGCCTTGTATTTGCTCGTTGATGCCTTGTATTTGCTCGTTGATGCCTTGTATTTGCTCGTTGATGCCTTGTATTTGCTCGTTGATGCCTTGTATTTGCTCGTCAATGCTTTGTATTTGCTATTCAATGCCTTGTATTTGCTCGTTAATGCCTTGTATTTGCTCGTCAATGGCTTGTATTTCCTCGTCAATGCCTTGTATTTGCTCGTCTATGCCTTGTATTTGCTCGTCAATGCCTTGTAAACTCGTTCATGCCTTGTATTTGCTCGTCAATGCTTTGTATTTGCTTGTTGATCCCTTCTATTTGCTCGTCAATGCCTTGTATTTGCTCGTCAATGCCTTGTATTTGCTCGCCAATGCCTTGTAAACTCGTTCATGCCTTGTATTTGCTCGTCGATGCCTTGTATTTGCTCGTCAATGCCTTGTATTTGCTAGTCAATGCCTTGTATTTGCTCGTCAATGCCTTGTATTTGCTCGTCAATGCCTTGTATTTGCTCGTCAATGCATTGTATTTGCTCGTCAATGCCTTGTAATTTGCTCGTCAATGCCTTGTATTTGCTCGTTCATGCCTTGTATTTGCTCGTCAATGCTTTGTATTTGCTTGTTGATCCCTTCTATTTGCTCGTCGATGCCTTGTATTTGCTCGTCAATGCCTTGTATTTGCTCGTCAATGCATTGTATTTGCTCGTCAATGCCTTGTATTTGCTCGTTGATGCCTTGTATTTGCTATTCAATGCCTTGTATTTGCTCGTTGATGCCTTGTATTTGCTCGTCAATGACTTGTATTTGCTCGTCAATGCCTTGTATTTGCTAGTCAATGCCTTGTATTTGCTCGTTGATGCCTTGTATTTTCTAGTCAATGCCTTGTATTTGCTCGTCAATGTATTGTATTTGCTCCTTAATGCCTTGTATTTGCTCGTTGATGCCTTGTATTTGCTCGTCAATGCCTTGTATTTGCTCGTCAATCCCTTGTATTTGCTCGTCAATGCCTTGTATTTGCTCGTCAATGCCTTGTATTTTCTCGTCGATGCCTTGTATTTGCTCGTCGATGCATTGTATATGCTACTCAATGCCATGTATTTTCTTGTTGATGCCTTGTATTTGCTAGTTGATGTATTGTATTTGCTCGTTGATGCCTTGTATTTGCTCGTCCATGCCTTGTATTTGCTATCCAAGGCCTTGTATTTGCTCCTCAATACCTTGTATTTGCTCGTCAATGCCTTGTATTTGCTAGTCAATGCCTTGTATTTGCTCGTTGATGCCTTGTGTTTGCTCGTCAATACCTTGTATGTGCTCGTTGATGCCTTGTAAACTCGTCGATGCCTTGTATTTGCCGTCGATACATTGTATTTGCACGTCAATGCCTTGTATTTGCTCGTTGATGCCTTGTATTTGCTAGTCAATGCCTTGTATTTGCTCGTCAATGCCTTGTATTTGCTCGTTGATGCCTTGTATTTGCTCGTCAATGCCTTGTATTTGCTCGTTGATGCCTTGTATTTGCTAGTCAATGCCTTGTATTTGCTCGTTGATGCCTTGTATTTGCTAGTCAGTGCCTTGTATTTGCTCGTCAATGCCTTGTATTTGCTCGTCAATGCCTTGTAATTTGCTCGTTGATGCCTTGTATTTGCTATTCAATGCCTTGTATTTGCTCGTTGATGCCTTGTATTTGCTCGTCAATGCCTTGTATTTGCTATTCAAGGCCTTGTATTTGCTCGTTGATGCCTTGTATTTGCTCGTCAATGGCTTGTATTTCCTCGTCAATGCCTTGTATTTGCTCGTCTATGCCTTGTATTTGCTCGTCAATGCCTTGTAAACTCGTTCATGCCTTGTATTTGCTCGTCAATGCTTTGTATTTGCTTGTTGATCCCTTCTATTTGCTCGTCAATGCCTTGTATTTGCTCGTCAATGCCTTGTATTTGCTCGCCAATGCCTTGTAAACTCGTTCATGCCTTGTATTTGCTCGTCGATGCCTTGTATTTGCTCGTCGATGCCTTGTATTTTCTCGTCGATGCCTTGTATTTGCTCGTCGATGCATTCTCGTCAATACATTGTATTTGCTCGTCAATGCCTTGTATTTGCTCGTTGATGCCTTGTATTTGCTCGTCAATGCCTTGTAAGTGCTCGTTGATGCCTTGTATTTGCTCGTTGATGCCTTGTATCTGCTCGTCAATGCCTTGTATTTGCTCCTTGATGCCTTGTATTTGCTCGTTGATGCCTTGTATTTGCTCGTTGATGCCTTGTATTTGCTCGTTGATGCCTTGTATTTGCTCGTCAATGCTTTGTATTTGCTATTCAAGGCCTTGTATTTGCTCGTTGATGCCTTGTATTTGCTCGTCAATGGCTTGTATTTCCTCGTCAATGCCTTGTATTTGCTCGTCTATGCCTTGTATTTGCTCGTCAATGCCTTGTAAACTCGTTCATGCCTTGTATTTGCTCGTCAATGCTTTGTATTTGCTTGTTGATCCCTTCTATTTGCTCGTCAATGCCTTGTATTTGCTCGTCAATGCCTTGTATTTGCTCGCCAATGCCTTGTAAACTCGTTCATGCCTTGTATTTGCTCGTCGATGCCTTGTATTTGCTCGTCAATGCCTTGTATTTGCTAGTCAATGCCTTGTATTTGCTCGTCAATGCATTGCATTTGCTCGTCAATGCCTCGTATTTGCTCGTCAATGCATTGTATTTGCTCGTCAATGCCTTGTAATTGCTCGTCAATGCCTTGTAAACTCGTTCATGCCTTGTATTTGCTCGTCAATGCTTTGTATTTGCTTGTTGATCCCTTCTATTTGCTCGTCGATGCCTTGTATTTGCTCGTCAATGCCTTGTATTTGCTCGTCAATGCATTGTATTTGCTCGTCAATGCCTTGTATTTGCTCGTTGATGCCTTGTATTTGCTATTCAATGCCTCGTATTTGCTTGTTGATGCCTTGTATTTGCTCGTCAATGACTTGTATTTGCTCGTCAATGCCTTGTATTTGCTAGTCAATGCCTTGTATTTGCTCGTTGATGCCTTGTATTTTCTAGTCAATGCCTTGTATTTGCTCGTCAATGTATTGTATTTGCTCCTTAATTCCTTGTATTTGCTCGTTGATGCCTTGTATTTGCTCGTCAATGCCTTGTATTTGCTCGTCAATCCCTTGTATTTGCTCGTCAATGCCTTGTATTTGCTCGTCAATGCCTTGTATTTTCTCGTCGATGCCTTGTATTTGCTAGTCGATGCATTGTATATGCTACTCAATGCCATGTATTTTCTTGTTGATGCATTGTATTTGCTAGTTGATGTATTGTATTTGCTCGTTGATGCCTTGTATTTGCTCGTCCATGCCTTGTATTTGCTATCCAAGGCCTTGTATTTGCTCCTCAATACCTTGTATTTGCTCGTCAATGCCTTGTATTTGCTAGTCAATGCCTTGTATTTGCTCGTTGATGCCTTGTGTTTGCTCGTCAATACCTTGTATGTGCTCGTTGATGCCTTGTAAACTCGTCGATGCCTTGTATTTGCCGTCGATACATTGTATTTGCACGTCAATGCCTTGTATTTGCCCGTTGATGCCTTGTATTTGCTAGTCAATTCCTTGTATTTGCTCGTCAATGCATTGTATTTGTTCGTATATGCCTTGTATTTGCTCGTCAATGCCTTGTATTTGCTCGTTGATGCCTTGTATTTGCTAGTCAATGCCTTGTATTTGCTCGTTGATGCCTTGTATTTGCTAGTCAGTGCCTTGTATTTGCTCGTCAATGCATTGTATTTGCTCGTCAATGCCTTGTAATTGCTCGTTGATGCCTTGTATTTGCTATTCAATGCCTTGTATTTGCTCGTTGATGCCTTGTATTTGCTCGTCAATGCCTTGTATTTGCTATTCAAGGCCTTGTATTTGCTCGTTGATGCCTTGTATTTGCTCGTCAATGGCTTGTATTTCCTCGTCAATGCCTTGTATTTGCTCGTCTATGCCTTGTATTTGCTCGTCAATGCCTTGTAAACTCGTTCATGCCTTGTATTTGCTCGTCAATGCTTTGTATTTGCTTGTTGATCCCTTCTATTTGCTCGTCAATGCCTTGTATTTGCTCGTCAATGCCTTGTATTTGCTCGCCAATGCCTTGTAAACTCGTTCATGCCTTGTATTTGCTCGTCGATGCCTTGTATTTGCTCGTCGATGCCTTGTATTTTCTCGTCGATGCCTTGTATTTGCTCGTCGATGCATTCTCGTCAATACATTGTATTTGCTCGTCAATGCCTTGTATTTGCTCGTTGATGCCTTGTATTTGCTCGTCAATGCCTTGTAAGTGCTCGTTGATGCCTTGTATTTGCTCGTTGATGCCTTGTATCTGCTCGTCAATGCCTTGTATTTGCTCCTTGATGCCTTGTATTTGCTCGTTGATGCCTTGTATTTGCTCGTTGATGCCTTGTATTTGCTCGTTGATGCCTTGTATTTGCTCGTCAATGCTTTGTATTTGCTATTCAAGGCCTTGTATTTGCTCGTTGATGCCTTGTATTTGCTCGTCAATGGCTTGTATTTCCTCGTCAATGCCTTGTATTTGCTCGTCTATGCCTTGTATTTGCTCGTCAATGCCTTGTAAACTCGTTCATGCCTTGTATTTGCTCGTCAATGCTTTGTATTTGCTTGTTGATCCCTTCTATTTGCTCGTCAATGCCTTGTATTTGCTCGTCAATGCCTTGTATTTGCTCGCCAATGCCTTGTAAACTCGTTCATGCCTTGTATTTGCTCGTCGATGCCTTGTATTTGCTCGTCAATGCCTTGTATTTGCTAGTCAATGCCTTGTATTTGCTCGTCAATGCATTGCATTTGCTCGTCAATGCCTCGTATTTGCTCGTCAATGCATTGTATTTGCTCGTCAATGCCTTGTAATTGCTCGTTGATGCCTTGTATTTGCTATTCAATGCCTTGTATTTGCTCGTTGATGCCTTGTATTTGCTCGTTAATGCCTTGTATTTGCTCGTCAATGCCTTGTATTTGTTCGTCAATGCATTGTATTTGTTCGTCAATGCCTTGTATTTGCTCGTTGATGCCTTGTATTTGCTAGTCAATGCCTTGTATTTGCTCGTTGATGCCTTGTATTTGCTAGTCAGTGCCTTGTATTTGCTCGTCAATGCATTGTATTTGCTCGTCAATGCCTTGTAGTTGCTCGTTGATGCCTTGTATTTGCTATTCAATGCCTTGTATTTGCTCGTTGATGCCTTGTATTTGCTCGTCAATGCCTTGTATTTGACAGTCAATGCCTAGTATTTGCTCGTCAATGCCTTGTATTTGCTCGTCAATACCTTGTAAACTCGTTCATGCCATGTATTTGCTCGTCGATGCCTTGTATTTGCTCGTCAATGCCTTGTATTTGCTAGTCAATGCATTGTATTTGCTCGTCAATGCCTTGTATTTGCTCGTCAATGCCTTGTATTTGCTAGTCAATGCCTTGTATTTGCTCGTCAATGCATTGCATTTGCTGGTCAATGCCTTGTATTTGCTCGTCAATGCATTGTAAGTGCTCGTTGATGCCTTATATTTGCTCGTTGATGCCTTGTATCTGCTCGTTGATGCCTTGTATCTGCTCGTTGATGCCTTGTATTTGCTCGTTGATGCCTTGTATTTGCTCGTTGATGCCTTGTATTTGCTCGTCAATTCTTTGTATTTGCTGTTCAATGCCTTGTATTTGCTCGTTGATGCCTTCTATTTGCTCGTCAATGCCTTGTATTTGCTCTTCAATGCCTTGTATTTGCTAGTCAATGCCTTGTATTTGCTCGTCAATGCATTGTATTTGCTCGTCAATGCCTTGTATTTGCTCGTTGATGCCTTGTATTTGCTCGTTGATGCCTTGTATTTGCTCGTTGATGCCTTGTATTTGCTCGTTGATGCCTTGTATTTGCTCGTTGATGCCTTGTATTTGCTCGTCGATGCCTTATTTGCTCGTCAGTGCCTTGTATTTGCTATTCAAGGCCTTGTATTTGCTTGTCAATGCCTTGTATTTGCTCGTCAATGCATTGTATTTGCTCGTCAATGCCTTGTATTTGCTCATTGATGCCATGTATTTTCTTGTTGATGCCTTGTATTTGCTCGTTGATGTCTTGTATTTGCTCGTTGATGCCTTGTATTTGCTCGTCCATGCCTTGTATTTGCTATCCAAGGCCTTGTATTTGCTCCTCAATACCTTGTATTTGCTCGTCAATGCCTTGTATTTGCTCGTCAATGCCTTGTATTTGCTAGTCAATGCCTTGTATTTGCTCGTTGATGCCTTGTGTTTGCTCGTCAATGCCTTGTATGTGCTCGTTGATGCCTTGTAAACTCGTCGATGCCTTGTATTTGCCGTCGATGCATTGTATTTGCACGTCAATGCCTTGTATTTGCCAGTTGATGCCTTGTATTTGCTAGTCAATGCCTTGTATTTGCTCGTCAATGCATTGTATTTGTTCGTCAATGCCTTGTATTTGCTCGTCAATGCCTTGTATTTGCTCGTTGATGCGTTGTATTTGCTAGTCAATGCCTTGTATTTGCTCGTTGATGCCTTGTATTTGCTAGTCAGTGCCTTGTATTTGCTCGTCAATGCATTGTATTTGCTCCTCAATGCCTTGTATTTGCTCGCTGATGCCTTGTATTTGCTATTCAATGCCTTGTATTTGCTCGTTGATGCCTTGTATTTGCTCGTCAATGCCTTGTATTTGCTAGTCAATGCATTGTATTTGCTCGTCAATGCCTTGTATTTGCTCGTTGATGCCTTGTATTTGATAGTCAATGCCCTGTATTTGCTCGTCAATGCCTTGTATTTGCTCGTCAATACCTTGTAAACTCGTTCATGCCTTGTATTTGCTCGTCGATTCCTTGTATTTGCTCGTCAATGCCTTGTATTTGCTATTCAATGCATTGTATTTGCTCGTCAAAGCCTTGTATTTGCTCGTCAATGCATTGTATTTGCTCGTCAATGCCTTGTATTTGCTCGTTGATGCCTTATATTTGCTATTCAATGCCTTGTATTTGCTCGTTGATGCCTTGTATTTGCTAGTCAATGCTTTGTATTTGCTCGTCAATGCCTTGCATTTGCTCGTCAATACCTTGTAAACTCGTTCATGCCTTGGATGTGCTCGTCGATGCATAGTATGTGCTAGTCAGTGCCTCGTATTTGCTCGTCAATGCATTGTATTTGCTCGTCAATGCCTTGTAATTGCTCGTTGATGCCTTGTATTTGCTATTCAATGCCTTGTATTTGCTCGTTGATGCCTTGTATTTGCTCGTTAATGCCTTGTATTTGCTCGTCAATGCCTTGTATTTGTTCGTCAATGCATTGTATTTGTTCGTCAATGCCTTGTATTTGCTCGTTGATGCCTTGTATTTGCTAGTCAATGCCTTGTATTTGCTCGTTGATGCCTTGTATTTGCTAGTCAGTGCCTTGTATTTGCTCGTCAATGCATTGTATTTGCTCGTCAATGCCTTGTAGTTGCTCGTTGATGCCTTGTATTTGCTATTCAATGCCTTGTATTTGCTCGTTGATGCCTTGTATTTGCTCGTCAATGCCTTGTATTTGACAGTCAATGCCTTGTATTTGCTCGTCAATGCCTTGTATTTGCTCGTCAATACCTTGTAAACTCGTTCATGCCATGTATTTGCTCGTCGATGCCTTGTATTTGCTCGTCAATGCCTTGTATTTGCTAGTCAATGCATTGTATTTGCTCGTCAATGCCTTGTATTTGCTCGTCAATGCATTGTATTTGCTCGTCAATGCCTTGTATTTGCTCGTTGATGCCTTGTATTTGCTATTCAATGCCTTGTATTTGCTCGTTGATGCCTTGTATTTGCTCGTCAATGACTTGTATTTGCTCGTCAATGCCTTGTATTTGCTAGTCAATGCCTTGTATTTGCTCGTTGATGCCTTGTATTTGCTAGTCAATGCCTTGTATTTGCTCGTCAATGTATTGTATTTGCTCGTTAATGCCTTGTATTTGCTCGTTGATGCCTTGTATTTGCTCGTCAATGCCTTGTATTTGCTCGTCAATCCCTTGTATTTGCTCGTCAATGCCTTGTATTTGCTCGTCAATGCATTGTATTTGCTCGTCAATGCCTTGTATTTGCTCATTGATGCCATGTATTTTCTTGTTGATGCCTTGTATTTGCTCGTTGATATCTTGTATTTGCTCGTTGATGCCTTGTATTTGCTCGTCCATGCCTTGTATTTGCTCGTCAATGCCTTGTATTTGCTCGTCAATGCCTTGTATTTGCTCGTCAATGCCTTGTATTTGCTCGTCAATGCCTTGTATTTGCTAGTCAATGCCTTGTATTTGCTCGTTGATGCCTTGTGTTTTCTCGTCAATGCCTTGTATGTGCTCGTTGATGCCTTGTAAACTCGTCGATGCCTTGTATTTGCCGTCGATGCATTGTATTTGCACGTCAATGCCTTGTATTTGCTCGTTGATGCCTTGTATTTGCTAGTCAATGCCTTGTATTTCCTCGTCAATGCATTGTATTTGTTCGTCAATGCCTTGTATTTGCTCGTCAATGCCTTGTATTTGCTCGTTGATGCGTTGTATTTGCTAGTCAATGCCTTGTATTTGCTCGTTGATGCCTTGTATTTGCTAGTCAGTGCCTTGTATTTGCTCGTCAATGCATTGTATTTGCTCCTCAATGCCTTGTAATTGCTCGCTGACGCCTTGTATTTGCTCGTTGATGCCTTGTATTTGCTCGTTGATGCCTTGTATTTGCTCGTTGATGCCTTGTATTTGCTCGTCGATGCCTTATTTGCTCGTCAGTGCCTTGTATTTGCTATTCAAGGCCTTGTATTTGCTTGTCAATGCCTTGTATTTGCTCGTCAATGCATTGTATTTGCTCGTCAATGCCTAGTATTTGCTCATTGATGCCATGTATTTTCTTGTTGATGCCTTGTATTTGCTCGTTGATGTCTTGTATTTGCTCGTTGATGCCTTGTATTTGCTCGTCCATGCCTTGTATTTGCTCGTCAATGCCTTGTATTTGCTCCTCAATGCCTTGTATTTGCTCGTCAATGCCTTGTATTTGCTCGTCAATGCCTTGTATTTGCTAGTCAATGCCTTGTATTTGCTCGTTGATGCCTTGTGTTTGCTCGTCAATGCCTTGTATTTGCTCGTTGATGCCTTGTAAACTCGTCGATGCCTTGTATTTGCCGTCGATGCATTGTATTTGCACGTCAATGCCTTGTATTTGCCCGTTGATGCCTTGTATTTGCTCGTCAATGCCTTGTATTTGCTAGTCAATGCCTTGTATTTGCTCGTCAATGCATTGTATTTGCTCGTCAATGCCTTGTATTTGCTCGTTGATGCCTTGTATTTGCTATTTAATGCCTTGTATTTGCTCGTTGATGCCTTGTATTTGCTCGTTGATGCCTTGTATTTGCTCGTTGATGCCTTGTATTTGCTCGTTGATGCCTTGTATTTGCTCGTCGATGCCTTATTTGCTCGTCAGTGCCTTGTATTTGCTATTCAAGGCCTTGTATTTGCTTGTCAATGCCTTGTATTTGCTCGTCAATGCATTGTATTTGCTCGTCAATGCCTTGTATTTGCTCATTGATGCCATGTATTTTCTTGTTGATGCCTTGTATTTGCTCGTTGATGTCTTGTATTTGCTCGTTGATGCCTTGTATTTGCTCGTCCATGCCTTGTATTTGCTCGTCAATGCCTTGTATTTGCTCCTCAATACCTTGTATTTGCTCGTCAATGCCTTGTATTTGCTCGTCAATGCCTTGTATTTGCTAGTCAATGCCTTGTATTTGCTCGTTGATGCCTTGTGTTTGCTCGTCAATGCCTTGTATTTGCTAGTCAATGCATTGTATTTGCTCGTCAATGCCTTGTATTTGCTCGTTGATGCCTTGTATTTGATAGTCAATGCCTTGTATTTCCTCGTCAATGCATTGTATTTGTTCGTCAATGCCTTGTATTTGCTCGTCAATGCCTTGTATTTGCTCGTTGATGCCTTGTATTTGCTAGTCAATGCCTTGTATTTGCTCGTTGATGCCTTGTATTTGCTAGTCAGTGCCTTGTATTTGCTCGTCAGTGCCTTGTATTTGCTCGTCAATGCATTGTATTTGCTCCTCAATGCCTTGTAATTGCTCGCTGACGCCTTGTATTTGCTATTCAATGCCTTGTATTTGCTCGTTGATGCCTTGTATTTGCTCGTCAATGCCTTGTATTTGCTAGTCAATGCATTGTATTTGCTCGTCAATGCCTTGTATTTGCTCGTTGATGCCTTGTATTTGATAGTCAATGCCTTGTATTTGCTCGTCAATGCCTTGTATTTGCTCGTCAATACCTTGTAAACTCGTTCATGCCTTGTATTTGCTCGTCGATGCCTTGTATTTGCTCGTCAATGCCTTGTATTTGCTAGTCAATGCATTGTATTTGCTCGTCAATGCCTTGTATTTGCTCGTCAATGCATTGTATTTGCTCGTCAATGCCTTGTATTTGCTCGTTGATGCCTTGTATTTGCTATTCAATGCCTTGTATTTGCTCGTTGATGCCTTGTATTTGCTCGTCAATGCTTTGTATTTGCTCGTCAATGCCTTGTATTTGCTCGTCAATACCTTGTAAACTCGTTCATGCCTTGTATGTGCTCGTCGATGCATAGTATTTGCTAGTCAGCGCCTCGTATTTGCTCGTCAATGCATTGTATTTGCTCGTCAATGCCTTGTAATTGCTCGTTGATGCCTTGTATTTGCTATTCAATGCCTTGTATTTGCTCGTTGATGCCTTGTATTTGCTCGTTAATGCCTTGTATTTGCTCGTCAATGCCTTGTATTTGTTCGTCAATGCATTGTATTTGTTCGTCAATGCCTTGTATTTGCTCGTTGATGCCTTGTATTTGCTAGTCAATGCCTTGTATTTGCTCGTTGATGCCTTGTATTTGCTAGTCAGTGCCTTGTATTTGCTCGTCAATGCATTGTATTTGCTCGTCAATGCCTTGTAGTTGCTCGTTGATGCCTTGTATTTGCTATTCAATGCCTTGTATTTGCTCGTTGATGCCTTGTATTTGCTCGTCAATGCCTTGTATTTGCCAGTCAATGCATTGTATTTGCTTGTCAATGCCTTGTATTTGCTCGTTGATGCCTTGTATTTGACAGTCAATGCCTTGTATTTGCTCGTCAATGCCTTGTATTTGCTCGCAATACCTTGTAAACTCGTTCATGCCTTGTATTTGCTCGTCGATGCCTTGTATTTGCTCGTCAATGCCTTGTATTTGCTAGTAAATGCATTGTATTTGCTCGTCAATGCCTTGTATTTGCTCGTCAATGCATTGTATTTGCTCGTCAATGCCTTGTATTTGCTCGTTGATGCCTTGTATTTGCTATTCAATGCCTTGTATTTGCTCGTTGATGCCTTGTATTTGCTCGTCAATGACTTGTATTTGCTCGTCAATGCCTTGTATTTGCTAGTCAATGCCTTGTATTTGCTCGTTGATGCCTTGTATTTGCTAGTCAATGCCTTGTATTTGCTCGTCAATGTATTGTATTTGCTCGTTAATGCCTTGTATTTGCTCGTTGATGCCTTGTATTTGCTCGTCAATGCTTTGTATTTGCTCGTCAATCCCTTGTATTTGCTCGTCAATGCCTTGTATTTGCTCGTCAATGCCTTGTATTTTCTCGTCGATGCCTTGTATTTGCTCGTCGATGCATTGTATATGCTAGTCAATGCCATGTATTTTCTTGTTGATGCCTTGTATTTGCTAGTTGATGTATTGTATTTGCTCGTTGATGCCTTGTTTTTGCTCGTCCATGCCTTGTATTTGCTATCCAAGGCCTTGTATTTGCTCCTCAATACCTTGTATTTGCTCGTCAATGCCTTGTATTTGCTAGTCAATGCCTTGTATTTGCTCGTTGATGCCTTGTATTTGCTCGTCAATGCCTTGTATTTGCTCGTTGATGCCTTGTATTTGCTATTCAATGCCTTGTATTTGCTCGTTGATGCCTTGTATTTGCTAGTCAATGCTTTGTATTTGCTCGTCAATGCCTTGTATTTGCTCGTCAATACCTTGTAAACTCGTTCATGCCTTGTATGTGCTCGTCGATGCATAGTATTTGCTAGTCAGTGCCTCGTATTTGCTCGTCAATGCATTGTATTTGCTCGTCAATGCCTTGTAATTGCTCTTTGATGCCTTGTATTTGCTAGTCAATGCCTTGTATTTGCTCGTCAATGCATTGTATTTGTTCGTCAATGCTTTGTATTTGCTCGTCAATGCCTTGTATTTGCTCGTTGATGCCTTGTATTTGCTAGTCAATGCCTTGTATTTGCTCGTTGATGCCTTGTATTTGCTAGTCAATGCCTTGTATTTGCTCGTCAATGCATTGTATTTGCTCGTCAATGCCTTGTATTTGCTCGTTGATGCCTTGTATTTGCTATTCAATGCCTTGTATTTGCTCGTTGATGCCTTGTATTTGCTCGTCAATGCCTTGTATTTGCTATTCAAGGCCTTGTATTTGCTCGTTGATGCCTTGTATTTGCTCGTCAGTGGCTTGTATTTCCTCGTCAATGCCTTGTATTTGCTCGTCTATGCCTTGTATTTGCCCGTCAATGCCTTGTAAACTCGTTAATGCCTTGTATTTGCTCGTCAATGCTTTGTATTTGCTTGTTGATCCCTTCTATTTGCTCGTCAATGCCTTGTATTTGCTAGTAAATGCCTTGTATTTGCTCGTCAATGCCTTGTATTTGCTCGTCAATGCATTGTATTTGCTCGTCAATGCCTTGTATTTGCTCGTTGATGCCTTGTATTTGCTATTCAATGCCTTGTATTTGCTCGTTGATGCCTTGTATTTGCTCGTCAATGACTTGTATTTGCTCGTCAATGCCTTGTATTTGCTAGTCAATGCCTTGTATTTGCTCGTTGATGCCTTGTATTTGCTAGTCAATGCCTTGTATTTGCTCGTCAATGTATTGTATTTGCTCGTTAATGCCTTGTATTTGCTCGTTGATGCCTTGTATTTGCTCGTCAATGCCTTGTATTTGCTCGTCAATCCCTTGTATTTGCTCGTCAATGCCTTGTATTTGCTCGTCAATGCCTTGTATTTTCTCGTCGATGCCTTGTATTTGCTCGTCGATGCATTGTATATGCTCGTCAATGCCTTGTATTTGCTCGTTGATGCCTTGTATTTGCTCGTTGTTGTCTTGTATTTGCTCGTTCATGCCTTGTATGTGCTCGTCCATGCCTTGTATTTGCTATTCAAGGCCTTGTATTTACTCGTCAATGCCTTGTATTTGCTCGTCAATGCCTTGTATTTGCTAGTCAATGCCTTGTATTTGCTCGTTGATGCCTTGTATTTGCTCGTCAATGCCTTGTATTTGCTCGTTGATGCCTTGTATTTGCTATTCAATGCCTTGTATTTGCTCGTTGATGCCTTGTATTTGCTAGTCAATGCTTTGTATTTGCTCGTCAATGCCTTGTATTTGCTCGTCAATACCTTGTAAACTCGTTCATGCCTTGTATGTGCTCGTCGATGCATAGTATTTGCTAGTCAGTGCCTCGTATTTGCTCGTCAATGCATTGTATTTGCTCGTCAATGCCTTGTAATTGCTCGTTGATGCCTTATATTTGCTAGTCAATGCCTTGTATTTGCTCGTCAATGCATTGTATTTGTTCGTCAATGCCTTGTATTTGCTCGTCAATGCCTTGTATTTGCTCGTTGATGCCTTGTATTTGCTAGTCAATGCCTTGTATTTGCTCGTCAATGTATTGTATTTGCTCGTTAATGCCTTGTATTTGCTCGTTGATGCCTTGTATTTGCTCGTCAATGCCTTGTATTTGCTCGTCAATCCCTTGTATTTGCTCGTCAATGCCTTGTATTTGCTCGTCAATGCCTTGTATTTTCTCGTCGATGCCTTGTATTTGCTCGTCGATGCATTGTATATGCTAGTCAATGCCATGTATTTTCTTGTTGATGCCTTGTATTTGCTAGTTGATGTATTGTATTTGCTCGTTGATGCCTTGTTTTTGCTCGTCCATGCCTTGTATTTGCTATCCAAGGCCTTGTATTTGCTCCTCAATACCTTGTATTTGCTCGTCAATGCCTTGTATTTGCTAGTCAATGCCTTGTATTTGCTCGTTGATGCCTTGTATTTGCTCGTCAATGCCTTGTATTTGCTCGTTGATGCCTTGTATTTGCTATTCAATGCCTTGTATTTGCTCGTTGATGCCTTGTATTTGCTAGTCAATGCTTTGTATTTGCTCGTCAATGCCTTGTATTTGCTCGTCAATACCTTGTAAACTCGTTCATGCCTTGTATGTGCTCGTCGATGCATAGTATTTGCTAGTCAGTGCCTCGTATTTGCTCGTCAATGCATTGTATTTGCTCGTCAATGCCTTGTAATTGCTCGTTGATGCCTTATATTTGCTAGTCAATGCCTTGTATTTGCTCGTCAATGCATTGTATTTGTTCGTCAATGCCTTGTATTTGCTCGTCAATGCCTTGTATTTGCTCGTTGATGCCTTGTATTTGCTATTCAATGCCTTGTATTTGCTCGTTGATGCCTTGTATTTGCTCGTCAATGCCTTGTATTTGCTATTCAAGGCCTTGTATTTGCTCGTTGATGCCTTGTATTTGCTCGTCAGTGGCTTGTATTTCCTCGTCAATGCCTTGTATTTGCTCGTCTATGCCTTGTATTTGCCCGTCAATGCCTTGTAAACTCGTTCATGCCTTGTATTTGCTCGTCAATGCTTTGTATTTGCTTGTTGATCCCTTCTATTTGCTCGTCAATGCCTTGTATTTGCTCGTCAATGCCTTGTATTTGCTCGCCAATGCCTTGTAAACTCGTTCATGCCTTGTATTTGCTCGTCGATGCCTTGTATTTGCTCGTCGATGCCTTGTATTTTCTCGTCGATGCCTTGTATTTGCTCGTCGATGCATTCCCGTCAATACATTGTATTTGCTCGTCAATGCCTTGTATTTGCTCGTTGATGCCTTGTATTTGCTCGTCAATGCCTAGTAAGTGCTCGTTGATGCCTTGTATTTGCTCCTTGATGCCTTGTATTTGCTCGTTGATGCCTTGTATTTGCTCGTTGATGCCTTGTATTTGCTCCTTGATGCCTTGTATTTGCTCGTCAATGCTTTGTATTTGCTATTCAAGTCCTTGTATTTGCTCGTTGATGCCTTGTATTTCCTCGTCAATGGCTTGTATTTCCTCGTCAATGCCTTGTATTTGCTCGTCTATGCCTTGTATTTGCTCGTCAATGCCTTGTAAACTCGTTCATGCCTTGTATTTGCTCGTCAATGCTTTGTATTTGCTTGTTGATCCCTTCTATTTGCTCGTCAATGACTTGTATTTGCTCGTCAATGCCTTGTATTTGCTCGCCAATGCCTTGTAAACTCGTTCATGCCTTGTATTTGCTCGTCGATGCCTTGTATTTGCTCGTCGATGCCTTGTATTTGCTCGTCGATGCCTTGTATTTGCTCGTCGATGCATTGTATTTGCTCGTCAATGCCTTGTATTTGCTCATCAATGCATTGATTTGTTAGTCAATGCCTTGTATTTGCTCGTCAATGCCTAGTATTTGCCAGTCATTACCTTGTATTTGCTCGTCGATGCATAGTATTTGCTAGTCAATGCCTTGTATTTGCTCGTCAATGCATTGTATTTGCTCGTCAATGCCTTGTATTTGCTCGTTGATGCCTTGTATTTGCTCGTCAATGCCTTGTAAGTGCTCGTTGATGCCTTGTATTTGATCGTTGATGCCTTGTATCTGCTCGTTGATGCCTTGTATTTGCTCGTTGATGCCTTGTATTTGCTCGTTGATGCCTTGTATTTGCTCGTCAATTCTTTGTATTTGCTGTTCAATGCCTTGTATTTGCTCGTTGATGCCTTCTATTTGCTCGTCAATGCCTTGTATTTGCTCGTCAAAGCCTTGTATTTGCTAGTCAATGCCTTGTATTTGCTCGTAAATGCATTGCATTTGCTCGTCAATGCCTTGTATTTGCTCGTTGATGCCTTGTATTTGCTATTTAATGCCTTGTATTTGCTCGTTGATGCCTTGTATTTGATCGTTGATGCCTTGTATTTGCTCGTTGATGCCTTGTATTTGCTCGTCAATGCCTTGTATTTGCTCGTCAATCCCTTGTATTTGCTCGTCAATGCCTTGTATTTGCTCGTCAATGCCTTGTATTTTCTCGTCGATGCCTTGTATTTGCTCGTCGATGCATTGTATATGCTAGTCAATGCCATGTATTTTCTTGTTGATGCCTTGTATTTGCTAGTTGATGTATTGTATTTGCTCGTTGATGCCTTGTTTTTGCTCGTCCATGCCTTGTATTTGCTATCCAAGGCCTTGTATTTGCTCCTCAATACCTTGTATTTGCTCGTCAATGCCTTGTATTTGCTAGTCAATGCCTTGTATTTGCTCGTCAATGCCTTGTATTTGCTCGTTGATGCCATGTATTTGCTCGTTGATGCCTTGTATTTGCTCGTTGATGCCTTGTATTTGCTCGTTGGTGCCTTGTATTTGCTCGTCAATGCCTTGTATTTGCTGGTCAATGCCTTGTATTTGCTCGTCAATGCCTTGTATTTGCTCGTCAATGCCTTGTATTTGCTCGTCGATGCCTTGTATTTGCTCGTCGATGCATTGTATTTGCTAGTCAATGCCTTGTATTTGCTCCTCAATACCTTGTATTTGCTCGTCAATGCCTTGTATTTGCTCGTCAATGCATTGTATTTGCTAGTCAATGCCTTGTATTTGCTCGTTGATGCCTTGTATTTGCTAGTCAATTCCTTGTATTTGCTCGTCAATGCATTGTATTTGCTCGTCAATGCATTGTATTTGCTCGTTGATGCCTTGTATTTGCTCGTTGATGCCTTGTATTTGCTCGTTGATGCCTTGTATTTGCTCGTCAATGACTTGTATTTGCTCGTCAATGACTTGTATTTGCTAGTCAATGCCTTGTATTTGCTCGTCAATGCATTGTATTTGCTAGTCAATGCCTTGTATTTGCTCGTTGATGCCTTGTATTTGCTCGTCAATGCCTTGTATTTGCTCGTTGATGCCTTGTATTTGCTCGTCAATGCCTTGTATTTGCTAGTCAATGCATTGTATTTGCTCGTCAATGCCTTGTATTTGCTCGTCAATGCATTGTATTTGCTCTTCAATGCCTTGTATTTGCTCGTTGATGCCTTGTATTTGCTATTCAATGCCTTGTATTTGCTCGTTGATGCCTTGTATTTGCTCGTCAATGACTTGTATTTGCTCGTCAATGCCTTGTGTTTGCTAGTCAATGCCTTGTATTTGCTCGTTGTTGCCTTGTATTTGCTAGTCAATGCTTTGTATTTGCTCGTCAATGTATTGTATTTGCTCGTTAATGCCTTGTATTTGCTAGTCAATGCCTTCTATTTGCTCGTCAATGCCTTGTATTTGCTCGTCAATGCCTTGTATTTGCTCGTTGATGCCATGTATTTGCTCGTTGATGCCTTGTATTTGCTCGTTGATGCCTTGTATTTGCTCGTTGATGCCTTGTATTTGCTCGTCAATGCCTTGTATTTGCTGGTCAATGCCTTGTATTTGCTCGTCAATGCCTTGTATTTGCTCGTCAATGCCTTGTATTTGCTCGTCGATGCCTTGTATTTGCTCGTCGATGCATTGTATTTGCTAGTCAATGCCTTGTATTTGCTCCTCAATACCTTGTATTTGCTCGTCAATGCCTTGTATTTGCTCGTCAATGCATTGTATTTGCTAGTCAATGCCTTGTATTTGCTAGTCAATGCCTTGTATTTGCTCGTCAATGATTTGTATTTGCTCGTCAATGCCTTGTATTTGCTCGTTGATGCCTTGTATTTGCTATGCAATGCCTTGTATTTGCTCGTTGATGCCTTGTATTTGCTCGTCAATGACTTGTATTTGCTCGTCAATGCCTTGTATTTGCTAGTCAATGCCTTGTATTTGCTCGTTGATGCCTTGTATTTGCTAGTCAATGCCTTGTATTTGCTCGTCAATGTATTGTATTTGCTCGTTAATGCCTTGTATTTGCTCGTTGATGCCTTGTATTTGCTCTTCAATGCCTTGTATTTTCTCGTCAATCCCTTGTATTTGCTCGTTGATGCCTTGTATTTGCTCGTTGATGCCTTGTATTTGCTCGTTGATGCCTTGTATTTGCTTGTTGATGCCTTGTATTTGCTCGTCAATGCCTTGTATTTGCTGGTCAATGCCTTTTATTTGCTCGTCAATGGCTTGTATTTCTTCGTCAATGCCTTGTATTTGCTCGTCTATGCCTTGTATTTGCTCGTCAATGCCTTGTGAACTCGTTCATGCCTTGTATTTGCTCGTCAATGCTTTGTATTTGCTTGTTGATCGCTTCTATTTGCTCGTCAATGCCTTGTATTTGCTCGTCAATGCCTTGTATTTGCTCGCCAATGCCTTGTAAACTCGTTCATGCCTTGTATTTGCTCGTCGATGCCTTGTATTTGCTCGTCGATGCCTTGTATTTGCTCGTCGATGCCTTGTATTTGCTCGTCGATGCATTGTATTTGCTCGTCAATGCCTTGTATTTGATTATCAATGCATTGATTTGCTAGTCAATGCCTTGTATTTGCTCGTCAATGCCTTGTATTTGCCAGTCATTGCCTTGTTTTTGCTCGTCGATGCATAGTATTTGCTAGTCAATGCCTTGTATTTGCTCGTCAATGCATTGTATTTGCTCGTCAATGCCTTGTATTTGCTCGTTGATGCCTTGTATTTGCTCGTCAATGCCTTGTAAGTGCTCGTTGATGCCTTGTATTTGCTCGTTGATGCCTTGTATCTGCTCGTTGATGCCTTGTATTTGCTCGTTGATGCCTTGTATTTGCTCGTTGATGCCTTGTATTTGCTCGTCAATTCTTTGTATTTGCTATTCAATGTCTTGTATTTGCTCGTTGATGCCTTCTATTTGCTCGACAATGCCTTCTATTTGCTCGTCAATGCCTTGTATTTGCTAGTCAATGCCTTGTATTTGCTCGTCAATGCATTGCATTTGCTCGTCAATGCCTTGTATTTGCTCATTGATGCCTTGTATTGGCTATTTAATGCCTTGTATTTGCTCGTTGATGCCTTGTATTTGCTCGTTGATGCATTGTATTTGCTCGTCAATGCCTTGTATTTGCTAGTCAGTGCCTTGTATTTGCTCGTCAATGTCTTGTATTTGCTCGTCAATGCCTTGTATTTGCTCGTCGATGCCTTGGCAAGTCAATGCCTTGTATTTGCTAGTCAATGCCTTGTATTTGCTAGTCGATGCCTTGTATTTGCTCGTCAATGCCTTGTATTTGCTCGTCAATGCCTTGTATTTGCTCATTGATGCCATGTATTTTCTTGTTGATGCCTTGTATTTGCTCGTTGATGTCTTGTATTTGCTCGTTGATGCCTTGTATTTGCTCGTCCATGCCTTGTATTTGCTATCCAAGGCCTTGTATTTGCTCCTCAATATCTTGTATTTGCTCGTCAATGCCTTGTATTTGCTCGTCAATGCCTTGTATTTGCTAGTCAATGCCTTGTATTTGCTCGTTGATGCCTTGTGTTTGCTCGTCAATGCCTTGTATGTGCTCGTTGATGCCTTGTAAACTCGTCGATGCCTTGTATTTGCCGTCGATGCATTGTATTTGCACGTCAATGCCTTGTATTTGCCCGTTGATGCCTTGTATTTGCTAGTCAATGCCTTGTATTTGCTCGTCAATGCATTGTATTTGTTCGTCAATGCCTTGTATTTGCTCGTCAATGCCTTGTATTTGCTAGTCAATGCCTTGTATTTGCTCGTCAATGCATTGCATTTGCTCGTCAATGCCTTGTATTTGCTCGTTGATGCCTTGTATTGGCTATTTAATGCCTTGTATTTGCTCGTTGATGCCTTGTATTTGCTCGTTGATGCATTGTATTTGCTCGTCAATGCCTTGTATTTGCTAGTCAGTGCCTTGTATTTGCTCGTCAATGTCTTGTATTTGCTCGTCAATGCCTTGTATTTGCTCGTCGATGCCTTGGCAAGTCAATGCCTTGTATTTGCTAGTCAATGCCTTGTATTTGCTAGTCGATGCCTTGTATTTGCTCGTCAATGCCTTGTATTTGCTCGTCAATGCCTTGTATTTGCTCATTGATGCCATGTATTTTCTTGTTGATGCCTTGTATTTGCTCGTTGATGTCTTGTATTTGCTCGTTGATGCCTTGTATTTGTTCGTCCATGCCTTGTATTTGCTATCCAAGGCCTTGTATTTGCTCCTCAATACCTTGTATTTGCTCGTCAATGCCTTGTATTTGCTCGTCAATGCCTTGTATTTGCTAGTCAATGCCTTGTATTTGCTCGTCAATGCATTGTATTTGCTCGTCAATGCCTTGTATTTGCTCGTTGATGCCTTGTATTTGCTCGTCAATGCCTTGTAAGTGCTCGTTGATGCCTTGTATTTGCTCGTTGATGCCTTGTATCTGCTCGTTGATGCCTTGTATTTGCTCGTTGATGCCTTGTATTTGCTCATTGATGCCATGTATTTTCTTGTTGATGCCTTGTATTTGCTCGTTGATGTCTTGTATTTGCTCGTTGATGCCTTGTATTTGCTCGTCCATGCCTTGTATTTGCTATCCAAGGCCTTGTATTTGCTCCTCAATACCTTGTATTTGCTCGTCAATGCCTTGTATTTGCTCGTCAATGCCTTGTATTTGCTAGTCAATGCCTTGTATTTGCTCGTTGATGCCTTGTGTTTGCTCGTCAATGCCTTGTATGTGCTCGTTGATGCCTTGTAAACTCGTCGATGCCTTGTATTTGCCGTCGATGCATTGTATTTGCACGTCAATGCCTTGTATTTGCCCGTTGATGCCTTGTATTTGCTAGTCAATGCCTTGTATTTGCTCGTCAATGCATTGTATTTGTTCGTCAATGCCTTGTATTTGCTAGTCAATGCCTTGTATTTGCTCGTCAATGCATTGCATTTGCTCGTCAATGCCTTGTATTTGCTCGTTGATGCCTTGTATTGGCTATTTAGTGCCTTGTATTTGCTCGTTGATGCCTTGTATTTGCTCGTTGATGCATTGTATTTGCTCGTCAATGCCTTGTATTTGCTAGTCAGTGCCTTGTATTTGCTCGTCAATGTCTTGTATTTGCTCGTCAATGCCTTGTATTTGCTCGTCGATGCCTTGGCAAGTCAATGCCTTGTATTTGCTAGTCAATGCCTTGTATTTGCTAGTCGATGCCTTGTATTTGCTCGTCAATGCCTTGTATTTGCTCGTCAATGCCTTGTATTTGCTCATTGATGCCATGTATTTTCTTGTTGATGCCTTGTATTTGCTCGTTGATGTCTTGTATTTGCTCGTTGATGCCTTGTATTTGCTCGTCCATGCCTTGTATTTGCTATCCAAGGCCTTGTATTTGCTCCTCAATACCTTGTATTTGCTCGTCAATGCCTTGTATTTGCTCGTCAATGCCTTGTATTTGCTAGTCAATGCCTTGTATTTGCTCGTCAATGCCTTGTATTTGCTCGTCAATGCCTTGTATTTGCTCGTTGATGCCTTGTATTTGCTCGTCAATGCCTTGTAAGTGCTCGTTGATGCCTTGTATTTGCTCGTTGATGCCTTGTATCTGCTCGTTGATGCCTTGTATTTGCTCGTTGATGCCTTGTATTTGCTCGTTGATGCCTTGTATTTGCTCGTCAATTCTTTGTATTTGCTTTTCAATGTCTTGTATTTGCTCGTTGATGCCTTCTATTTGCTCGTCAATGCCATGTATTTGCTCGTCAATGCCTTGTATTTGCTAGTCAATGCCTTGTATTTGCTCGTCAATGCATTGCATTTGCTCGTCAATGCCTTGTATTTGCTCATTGATGCCTTGTATTGGCTATTTAATGCCTTGTATTTGCTCGTTGATGCCTTGTATTTGCTCGTTGATGCATTGTATTTGCTCGTCAATGCCTTGTATTTGCTAGTCAGTGCCTTGTATTTGCTCGTCAATGTCTTGTATTTGCTCGTCAATGCCTTGTATATGCTCGTCGATGCCTTGGCAAGTCAATGCCTTGTATTTGCTAGTCAATGCCTTGTATTTGCTAGTCGATGCCTTGTATTTGCTCGTCAATGCCTTGTATTTGCTCGTCAATGCCTCGTACCTTGTATTGATGCCTTGTATTTTCTTGTTGATGCCTTGTATTTGCTCGTTGATGTCTTGTATTTGCTCGTTGATGCCTTGTATTTGCTCGTCCATGCCTTGTATTTGCTATCCAAGGCCTTGTATTTGCTCGTCATTGTATTTGCTTGTATTTGCTCGTCAATATGCTTGTATTTGCTCGTCAATGCCTTTTGTATTTGCTCGTTGATGCCTTGTATGTTTGCTCGTCAATGCCTTGTATTTGCTTGTATGTGCTCGTTGATGCCTTGTATTTGCTCGTCGATGCCTTGTATTTGCCGTCGATGCATTGTATTTGCACGTCAATGCCTTGTATTTGCTCGTTGATGCCTTGTATTTGCTAGTCAATGCCTTGTATTTGCTCGTCAATGCATTGTATTTGTTCGTCAATGCCTTGTATTTGTATTTGCTCGTCAATGCCTTGTATTTGCTAGTCAATGCCTTGTATTTGCTCGTCAATGCATTGCATTTGCTCGTCAATGCCTTGTATTTGCTCGTTGATGCCTTGTATTTGCTATTTAATGCCTTGTATTTGCTCGTTGATGCCTTGTATTTGCTCGTTGATGCATTGTATTTGCTCGTCAATGCCTTGTATTTGCTAGTCAGTGCCTTGTATTTGCTCGTCAATGCTTGTATTTGCTCGTCATGCCTTGTATTTGCTCGTCAATGCCTTGTGTATTTGCTCGTCGATGCCTTGGCAAGTCAATGCCTTGTATTTGCTAGTCAATGCCTTGTATTTGCTAGTCGATGCCTTGTATTTGCTCGTTGATGTATTCGTCTTGTATTTGCTCGTCAATGCCTTGTATTTGCTCGTCAATGCCTGGTATTTGCTCATTGCCTTGTATTTTCTTGTTGAATGCCTTGTATTTGCTCGTTGATGTCTTGTATTTGCTCGTCGAATGCCTTGTATTTGCTCGTCAATGCCTTGTATTTGCTCGTCCATGCCTTGTATTTGCTATCCCAATGCCTTGTATTTGCTCCTCAATACCTTGTATTTGCTCGTCAATGCCTTGTATTTGCTCGTCAATGCCTTGTATTTGCTAGTCAATGCCTTGTATTTGCTCGTTGATGCCTTGTTGTATTTGCTCGTCAATGCCTTGTATGTGCTCGTTGATGCCTTGTAAACTCGTCGATGCCTTGTATTTGCTCGTCGATGCATTGTATTTGCTCGTCAATGCCTTGTATTTGCTCGTCAATGCCTTGTATTTGCTCGTCAATGCCTTGTATTTGCTCGTCAATGCCTTGTATTTGCTCGTCAATGCCTTGTATTTGCTCGTCAATGCCTTGTATTTGCTCGTCAATGCCTTGTATTTGCTAGTCAATGCCTTGTATTCCTTGTATTTGCTCGTCAATGCATTGTATTTGTTGGTCAATGCCTTGTATTTCTCGTCAATGCCTTGTATTTGCTCGTTGATGCCTTGTTTTTGCTAGTCAATGCCTTGTATTTGCTCGTTGATGCCTTGTATTTGCTCGTTGATGCCTTGTATTTGCTAGTCAGTGCCTTGTATTTGCTCGTCAATGCATTGTATTTGCTCGTCAATGCCTTGTAATTGCTCGTTGATGCCTTGTATTTGCTATTCAATGCCTTGTATTTGCTCGTTGATGCCTTGTATTTGCTAGTCAGTGCCTTGTATTTGCTCGTCAATGCATTGTATTTGCTCGTCAATGCCTTGTAATTGCTCGTTGATGCCTTGTATTTGCTATTCAATGCCTTGTATTTGCTCGTTGAGGCCTTGTATTTGCTCGTCAATGCCTTGTATTTGCCAGTCAATACATTGTATTTGCTCGTCAATGCCTTGTATTTGCTCGTTGATGCCTTGTATTTGATAGTCAATGCCTTGTATTTGCTCGTCAATGCCTTGTATTTGCTCGTCAATACCTTGTAAACTCGTTCATGCCTTGTATTTGCTCGTCGATGCCTTGTATTTGCTCGTCAATGCCTTGTATTTGCTCGTCAATACCTTGTAAACTCGTTCATTCCTTGTATTTGCTCGTCTATGCCTTGTATTTGCTCGTTGATGCCTTGTATTTGATAGTCAATGCCTTGTATTTGCTCGTCAATGCCTTGTATTTGCTCGTCAATGCCTTGTATTTGCTCGTCAATACCTTGTAAACTCGTTCATGCCTTGTATTTGCTCGTCTATGCCTTGTATTTGCTCGTCAATGCCTTGTATTTGCTAGTCAATGCATTGTATTTGCTCGTCAATGCCTTGTATTTGCTCGTCAATGCATTGTATTTGCTCGTCAATGCCTTGTATTTGCTCGTTGATGCCTTGTATTTGCTATTCAATGCCTTGTATTTGCTCGTTGATGCCTTGTATTTGCTCGTCAATGACTTGTATTTGGTCGTCAATGCCTTGTATTTGCTAGTCAATGCCTTGTATTTGCTCGTTGATGCCTTGTATTTGCTCGTTGATGCCTTGTATTTGCTCGTTGATGCCTTGTATTTGCTCGTTGATGCCTTGTATTTGCTCGTCAATGCCTTGTATTTGCTCGTCAATGCCTTGTATTTTCTCGTCGATGCCTTGTATTTGCTCGTCGATGCATTGTATATGCTAGTCAATGCCTTGTATTTGCTGGTCAATGCCTTCTATTTGCTAGTCAATGCCTTGTATTTGCGTCAATGTATTGTATTTGCTCGTTAATGCCTTGTATTTGCGCGTTGATGCCTTGTATTTTCTCGTCAATGCCTTGTATTTGCTCGTCAATCCCTTGTATTTGCTCGTCAATGCCTTGTATTTGCTCGTCAATGCCTTCTATTTGCTCGTCAATGCCTTGTATTTGCTCGTCGATGCATTGTATATGCTAGTCAATGCCTTGTATTTGCTCGTCAATGCCTTGCATTTGCTCGTCAATGCCTTGTATTTGCTCGTTGATGCCTTGTATTTGCTCGTTGATGCCTTGTATTTGCTCGTTGTGCCTTGTATTTGCTCGTTGATGCTTTGTATTTGCTCGTTGATGCCTTGTATTTGCTCGTTGATGCCTTGTATTTGCTCGTCAATGCCTTGTATTTGCTGGTCAATGCCTTGTATTTGCTCGTCAATGCCTTGTATTTGCTCGTCAATGCCTTGTATTTGCTCGTCGATGCCTTGTATTTGCTCGTCGATGCCTTTGCCTTGTATTTGCTCGTCAATGCCTTGTATTTGCTCGTCGATGCCTTGTATTTGCTCGTCAATGCATTGTATTTGCTAGTCAATGCCTTGTATTTGCTAGTCAATGACTTGTATTTGCTCGTCAATGCCTTGTATTTGCTCGTCAATGCCTTGTATTTGCTCGTCAATGCCTTGTATGTGCTCGTTGATGCCTTGTATGTGCTGGTTGATGCCTTGTATTTGCTCGTTGATGCCTTGTATTTGATCGTCAATGCCTTGTATTTGCTATTCAAGGTCTTGTATTTGCTCGTTGATGCCTTGTATTTGCTCGTCAATGGCTTGTATTTGCTCGTCAATGCCTTGTATTTGCTCGTCAATGCCTTGTATTTGCTCGCCAATGCCTTGTAAACTCGTTCATGCCTTGTATTTGCTCGTCTATGCCTTTTTTTTGCCAGTCAAGCCTTGCATTTGCTCGTCGATGCCTTGTATTTGCTCGTCGATGCATAGTATTTGCTAGTCAATGCCTTTTATTTGCTCGTCAATGCATTGTATTTGCTCGTCAATGCCTTGTATTTGCTCGATGATGCCTTCTATTTGCTCGTCAATGCCTTGTATTTGCTCGTCAATGCCTTGTATTTGCTAGTCAATGCCTTGTATTTGCGTCAATGCATTGTATTTGCTCGTCAATGCCTTGTATTTGCTCGTTGATGCCTTGTATTTGCTATTTAATGCCTTGTATTTGCTCGTCAATCCCTTGTATTTGGTCGTCAATGCCTTGTATTTGCTCGTCAATGCCTTGAATTTGCTCGTCTATGCCTTTTTTTTCCAGTCAAGCCTTGTATTTGCTCGTCGATGCCTTGTATTTGCTCGTCGATGCATAGTATTTGCTAGTCAATGCCTTGTATTTGCTCGTCAATGCATTGTATTTGCTCGTCAATGCCTTGTATTTGCTCGTTGATGCCTTGTATTTGCTAGTCAATGCCTTGTATTTGCTCGTCAATGTATTGTATTTGCTCGTTAATGCCTTGTATTTGCTCGTTGATGCCTTGTATTTGCTCGTCAATGCCTTGTATTTGCTCGTCAATCCCTTGTATTTGCTCGTCAATGCCTTGTATTTGCTCGTCAATGCCTTGAATTTGCTCGTCTATGCCTTTTTTTCCAGTCAAGCCTTGTATTTGCTCGTCGATGCCTTGTATTTGCTCGTCGATGCATAGTATTTGCTAGTCAATGCCTTGTATTTGCTCGTCAATGCATTGTATTTGCTCGTCAATGCCTTGTATTTGCTCGTTGATGCCTTGTATTTGCTAGTCAATGCCTTGTATTTGCTCGTCAATGTATTGTATTTGCTCGTTAATGCCTTGTATTTGCTCGTTGATGCCTTGTATTTGCTCGTCAATGCCTTGTATTTGCTCGTCAATCCCTTGTATTTGCTCGTCAATGCCTTGTATTTGCTCGTCAATGCCTTGTGTTTTCTCGTCAATGCATTGTATTTGCTCGTCAATGCCTTCTATATGCTAGTCAGTGCCTTGTATTTGCTCGTCAATGCCTTGTATTTGCTAGTCAATGCCTTGTATTTGCGTCAATGTATTGTATTTGCTCGTTGATGCCTTGTATTTGCTCGTTGATGCCTTGTATTTGCTCGTCAATGCCTTGTATTTGCTCGTCAATCCCTTGTATTTGCTCGTCAATGCCTTGTATTTGCTCGTCAATGCCTTGTATTTGCTCGTCAATGCCTTGTATTTGCTCGTCGATGCATTGTATATGCTAGTCAATGCCTTGTATTTGCTAGTCAATGCCTTCTATTTGCTCGTCAATGCCTTGTATTTGCTCGTCAATGCCTTGTATTTGCTCGTTGATGCCATGTATTTGCTCGTTGATGCCTTGTATTTGCTCGTTGATGCCTCGTATTTGCTCGTTGATGCCTTGTATTTGCTCGTTGATGCCTTGTATTTGCTCGTCAATGCCTTGTATTTGCTGGTCAATGCCTTGTATTTGCTCGTCAATGCCTTGTATTTGCTCGTCAATGCCTTGTATTTGCTCGTCGATGCCTTGTATTTGCTCGTCGATGCCTTGTGTTTGCTCGTCAATGCATTGTATTTGCTAGTCAATGCCTTGTATTTGCTAGTCAATGCCTTGTATTTGCTCGTCAATGCCTTGTATTTGCTCGTCAATGCCTTGTATTTGCTCGTCAATGCCTTGTATGTGCTCGTTGATGCCTTGTATGTGCTGGTTGATGCCTTGTATTTGCTCGTTGATGCCTTGTATTTGATCGTCAATGCCTTGTATTTGCTATTCAAGGTCTTGTATTTGCTCGTTGATGCCTTGTATTTGCTCGTCAATGGCTTGTATTTGCTCGTCAATGCCTTGTATTTGCTCGCCAATGCCTTGTATTTGCTCGCCAATGCCTTGTAAACTCGTTCATGCCTTGTATTTGCTCGTCTATGCCTTTTTTTGCCAGTCAATCCTTGCATTTGCTCGTCGATGCCTTGTATTTGCTCGTCGATGCATAGTATTTGCTAGTCAATGCCTTGTATTTGCTCGTCAATGCATTGTATTTGCTCGTCAATGCCTTGTATTTGCTCGACGATGCCTTCTATTTGCTCGTCAATGCCTTGTATTTGCTCGTCAATGCCTTGTATTTGCTAGTCAATGCCTTGTATTTGCTAGTCAATGCATTGCATTTGCTCGTCAATGCCTTGTATTTGCTCGTTGATGCCTTGTATTTGCTATTTAATGCCTTGTATTTGCTCGTTGATGCCTTGTATTTGCTCGTTGATGCCTTGTATTTGCTCGTCGATGCCTTGTATTTGCTCGTCAATGCCTTGTATTTGCTATTCAAGGCCTTGTATTTGCTCGTCAATGCCTTGTATTTGCTCGTCAATGCATTGCATTTGCTCGTCAATGCCTTGTATTTGCTCGTTGATGCCTTGTATTTGCTATTTAATGCCTTGTATTTGCTCGTTGATGCCTTGTATTTGCTCGTTGATGCCTTGTATTTGCTCGTCGATGTCTTGTATTTGCTCGTCAATGCCTTGTATTTGCTATTCAAGGCCTTGTATTTGCTCGTCAATGCCTTGTATTTGCTCGTCAATGCATTGTATTTGCTCGTCAATGCCTTGTATTTGCTAGTCAGTGCCTCGTATTTGCTCGTCAATGCCTTGTATTTGCTGGTCAATGCCTTGTATTTGCTCGTCAATGCCTTGTATTCGCTCGTCAATGCCTTGTATCTGCTCGCCAATGCCTTGTAAACTCGTTCATGCCTTGTATTTGCTCGTCTATGCCTTTTTTTTGCCAGTCAAGCCTTGCATTTGCTCGTCGATGCCTTGTATTTGCTCGTCGATGCATAGTATTTGCTATTCAATGCCTTTTATTTGCTCGTCAATGCATTGTATTTGCTCGTCAATGCCTTGTATTTGCTCGATGATGCCTTCTATTTGCTCGTCAATGCCTTGTATTTGCTCGTCAATGCCTTGTATTTGCTAGTCAATGGCTTGTATTTGCTAGTCAATGCATTGTATTTGCTCGTCAATGCCTTGTATTTGCTCGTTGATGCCTTGTATTTGCTATTTAATGCCTTGTATTTGCTCGTTGATGCCTTGTATTTGCTCGTTGATGCATTGTATTTGCTCGTAGATGCCTTGTATTTGCTCGTCTATGCCTTTTTTTCCAGTCAAGCCTTGTATTTGCTCGTCGATGCCTTGTATTTGCTCGTCGATGCATAGTATTTGCTAGTCAATGCCTTGTATTTGCTCGTCAATGCATTGTATTTGCTCGTCAATGCCTTGTATTTGCTCGATGATGCCTTCTATTTGCTCGTCAATGCCTTGTATTTGCTCGTCAATGCCTTGTATTTGCTAGTCAATGCCTTGTATTTGCTAGTCAATGCATTGTATTTGCTCGTCAATGCCTTGTATTTGCTCGTTGATGCCTTGTATTTGCTATTTAATGCCTTGTATTTGCTCGTTGATGCCTTGTATTTGCTCGTTGATGCATTGTATTTGCTCGTCGATGCCTTGTATTTGCTCGTCTATGCCTTTTTTTTCCAGTCAAGCCTTGTATTTGCTCGTCGATGCCTTGTATTTGCTCGTCGATGCATAGTATTTGCTAGTCAATGCCTTGTATTTGCTCGTCAATGCATTGTATTTGCTCGTCAATGCCTTGTATTGGCTCGTTGATGCCTTCTATTTGCTCGTCAATGCCTTGTATTTGCTCTTCAATGCCTTGTATTTGCTAGTCAATGCCTTGTATTTGCTTGTCGATGCATTGTATTTGCTAGTCAATGCCTTGTATTTGCTCCTCAATACCTCGTATTTGCTCGTCAATGCCTTGTATTTGCTCGTCAATGCATTGTATTTGCTAGTCAATGCCTTGTATTTGCTCGTTGATGCCTTCTATTTGCTAGTCAATGCCTTGTATTTGCTCGTCAATACATTGTATTTGCTCGTCAATGCCTTGTATTTGCTCGTTGATGCCTTGTATTTGCTATTCAGTGCCTTGTATTTGCTCGTTGATGCCTTGTATTTGCTCGTCAATGACTTGTATTTGCTCGTCAATGCCTTGTATTTGCTAGTCAATGCCTTGTATTTGCTCGTTGATGCCTTGTATTTGCTAGTCAATGCCTTGTATTTGCTAGTCAATGTATTGTATTTGCTCGTTAATGCCTTGTATTTGCTCGTTGATGCCTTGTATTTGCTCGTCAATGCCTTGTATTTGCTCGTCAATCCCTTGTATTTGCTCGTCAATGCCTTGTATTTGCTCGTCAATGCCTTGTATTTTCTCGTCAATGCCTTGTATTTGCTCGTCGATGCATTGTATATGCTAGTCAATGCCTTGTATTTGCTGGTCAATGCCTTCTATTTGCTAGTCAATGCCTTGTATTTGCGTCAATGTATTGTATTTGCTCGTTAATGCCTTGTATTTGCTCGTTGATGCCTTGTATTTGCTCGTCAATGCCTTGTATTTGCTCGTCAATCCCTTGTATTTGCTCGTCAATGCCTTGTATTTGCTCGTCAATGCCTTGAATTTGCTCGTCAATGCCTTGTATTTGCTCGTCGATGCATTGTATATGCTAGTCAATGCCTTGTATTTGCTAGTCAATGCCTTCTATTTGCTCGTCAATGCCTTGTATTTGCTCGTCAATGCCTTGTATTTGCTCGTTGATGCCATGTATTTGCTCGTTGATGCCTTGTATTTGCTCGTTGATGCCTTGTATTTGCTCGTTGATGCCTTGTATTTGCTCGTTGATGCCTTGTATTTGCTCGTCAATGCCTTGTATTTGCTGGTCAATGCCTTGTATTTGCTCGTCAATGCCTTGTATTTGCTCGTCAATGCCTTGTATTTGCTCGTCGATGCCTTGTATTTGCTCGTCGATGCCTTGTGTTTGCTCGTCAATGCATTGTATTTGCTAGTCAATGCCTTGTATTTGCTAGTCAATGCCTTGTATTTGCTCGTCAATGCCTTGTATTTGCTCGTCAATGCCTTGTATTTGCTCGTCAATGCCTTGTATGTGCTCGTTGATGCCTTGTATGTGCTGGTTGATGCCTTGTATTTGCTCGTTGATGCCTTGTATTTGCTCGTCAATGCCTTGTATTTGCTATTCAAGGTCTTGTATTTGCTCGTTGATGCCTTGTATTTGCTCGTCAATGGCTTGTATTTGCTCGTCAATGCCTTGTATTTGCTCGCCAATGCCTTGTATTTGCTCGCCAATGCCTTGTAAACTCGTTCATGCCTTGTATTTGCTCGTCTATGCCTTTTTTTGCCAGTCAATCCTTGCATTTGCTCGTCGATGCCTTGTATTTGCTCGTCGATGCATAGTATTTGCTAGTCAATGCCTTGTATTTGCTCGTCAATGCATTGTATTTGCTCGTCAATGCCTTGTATTTGCTCGACGATGCCTTCTATTTGCTCGTCAATGCCTTGTATTTGCTCGTCAATGCCTTGTATTTGCTAGTCAATGCCTTGTATTTGCTAGTCGATGCATTGCATTTGCTCGTCAATGCCTTGTATTTGCTCGTTGATGCCTTCTATTTGCTATTTAATGCCTTGTATTTGCTCGTTGATGCCTTGTATTTGCTCGTTGATGCCTTGTATTTGCTCGTCGATGCCTTGTATTTGCTCGTCAATGCCTTGTATTTGCTATTCAAGGCCTTGTATTTGCTCGTCAATGCCTTGTATTTGCTCGTCAATGCATTGCATTTGCTCGTCAATGCCTTGTATTTGCTCGTTGATGCCTTGTATTTGCTATTTAATGCCTTGTATTTGCTCGTTGATGCCTTGTATTTGCTCGTTGATGCCTTGTATTTGCTCGTCGATGTCTTGTATTTGCTCGTCAATGCCTTGTATTTGCTATTCAAGGCCTTGTATTTGCTCGTCAATGCCTTGTATTTGCTCGTCAATGCATTGTATTTGCTCGTCAATGCCTTGTATTTGCTAGTCAGTGCCTTGTATTTGCTCGTCAATGCCTTGTATTTGCTGGTCAATGGCTTGTATTTGCTCGTCAATGCCTTGTATTCGCTCGTCAATGCCTTGTATTTGCTCGTCGATGCCTTGTATTTGCTCGTCGATGCATTGTATTTGCTAGACAATGCCTTGTATTTGCTCCTCAATACCTTGTATTTGCTGGTCAATGCCTTGTATTTGCTCGTCAATGCCTTGTACTTGCTCGTCAATGCCTTGTATTTGCTCGTCGATGCCTAGTATTTGCTCGTCGATGCATTGTATTTGCTAGTCAATGCCTTGTATTTGCTAGTCAATGCCTTGTATTTGCTCGTCAATGCCTTGTATTTGCTCGTCAATGCCTTGTATTTGCTCGTCAATGCCTTGTATTTGCTCGTCAATGCCTTGTATGTGCTCGTTGATGCCTTGTATGTGCTGGTTGATGCCTTGTATTTGCTCGTTAATGCCTTGTATTTGCTCGTCAATGCCTTGTATTTGCTAGTCAATGCCTTGTATTTGCTCGTCAATGCCTTGTATTTGCTCGTCAATGCCTTGTATTTGCTCGTCAATGGCTTGTATTTGCTCGTCAATGCCTTGTATTTGCTCGTCAATGCCTTGTATTTGCTCGCCAATGCCTTGTAAACTCGTTCATGCCTTGTATTTGCTCGTCTATGCCTTTTTTTCCAGTCAAGCCTTGTATTTGCTCGTCGATGCCTTGTATTTGCTAGTCAATGCCTTGTATTTGCTAGTCAATGCCTTGTATTTGCTCGTCAATGCCTTGTATTTGCTCGTCAATGCCTTGTATTTGCTCGTCAATGCCTTGTATGTGCTCGTTGATGCCTTGTATGTGCTGGTTGATGCCTTGTATTTGCTCGTTGATGCCTTGTATTTGATCGTCAATGCCTTGTATTTGCTATTCAAGGTCTTGTATTTGCTCGTTGATGCCTTGTATTTGCTCGTCAATGGCTTGTATTTGCTCGTCAATGCCTTGTATTTGCTCGCCAATGCCTTGTATTTGCTCGCCAATGCCTTGTAAACTCGTTCATGCCTTGTATTTGCTCGTCAATGCCTTGTATTTGCTCGTCAATGCCTTGTATGTGCTCGTTGATGCCTTGTATGTGCTGGTTGATGCCTTGTATTTGCTCGTTGATGCCTTGTATTTGATCGTCAATGCCTTGTATTTGCTATTCAAGGTCTTGTATTTGCTCGTTGATGCCTTGTATTTGCTCGTCAATGGCTTGTATTTGCTCGTCAATGCCTTGTATTTGCTCGCCAATGCCTTGTATTTGCTCGCCAATGCCTTGTAAACTCGTTCATGCCTTGTATTTGCTCGTCTTTGCCTTTTTTTGCCAGTCAATCCTTGCATTTGCTCGTTGATGCCTTGTATTTGCTCGTTGATGCCTTGTATTTGCTCCTCGATGCCTTGTATTTGCTCGTCAATGCCTTGTATTTGCTATTCAAGGCCTTGTATTTGCTCGTCAATGCCTTGTATTTGCTCGTCAATGCATTGCATTTGCTCGTCAATGCCTTGTATTTGCTCGTTGATGCCTTGTATTTGCTATTTAATGCCTTGTATTTGCTCGTTGATGCCTTGTATTTGCTCGTTGATGCCTTGTATTTGCTCGTCGATGCCTTGTATTTGCTCGTCAATGCCTTGTATTTGCTCGTCAATGCATTGTATTTGCTCGTCAATGCCTTGTATTTGCTAGTCAGTGCCTTGTATTTGCTCGTCAATGCCTTGTATTTGCTGGTCAATGCCTTGTATTTGCTCGTCAATGCCTTGTATTTGCTCGTCAATGCCTTGTATTTGCTCGTTGGTGCCTTGTTTTTGCTCGTCGATGCATTGTATTTGCTAGTCAATGCCTTGTATTTGCTCCTCAATACCTTGTATTTGCTCGTCAATGCCTTGTATTTGCTCGTCAATGCATTGTATTCGCTAGTCAATGCCTTGTATTTGCTCGTTGATGCCTTGTATTTGCTAGTCAATGCCTTGTATTTGCTCGTCAATGCATTGTATTTGCTCGTCAATGCCTTGTATTTGTTCGTTGATGCCTTGTATTTGCTATTCAATGCCTTGTATTTGCTCGTTGATGCCTTGTATTTGCTCGTCAATGACTTGTATTTGCTCGTCAATGCCTTGTATTTGCTATTCAAGGCCTTGTATTTGGTCGTCAATGCCTTGTATTTGCTCGTCAATGCATTGTATTTGCTCGTCAATGCCTTGTATTTGCAAGTCAGTGCCTTGTATTTGCTCGTCAATGCCTTGTATTTGCTCGTCAATGCCTTGTATTTGCTCGTCGATGCCTTGTATTTGCTCGTCGATGCATTGTATTTGCTAGTCAATGCCTTGTATTTGCTACTCAATACCTTGTATTTGCTGGTCAATGCCTTGTATTTGCTCGTCAATGCCTTGTATTTGCTCGTCAATGCCTTGTATTTGCTCGTCGATGCCTTGTATTTGCTCGTCGATGCATTGTATTTGCTAGTCAATGCCTTGTATTTGCTAGTCAATGCCTTGTATTTGCTCGTCAATGCCTTGTATTTGCTCGTCAATGCCTTGTATTTGCTCGTCAATGCCTTGTATTTGCTCGTCAATGCCTTGTATTTGCTCGCCAATGCCTTGTAAACTCGTTCATGCCTTGTATTTGGTCGTCTATGCCTTTTTTTGCCAGTCAAGCCTTGTATTTGCTCGTCGATGCCTTGTATTTGCTCGTCGATGCATAGTATTTGCTAGTCAATGCCTTGTATTTGCTCGTCAATGCATTGTATTTGCTCGTCAATGCCTTGTATTTGCTCGTTGATGCCTTCTATTTGCTCGTCAATGCCTTGTATTTGCTCGTCAATGCCTTGTATTTGCTAGTCAATGCCTTGTATTTGCTCGTCAATGCATTGCATTTGCTCGTCAATGCCTTGTATTTGCTCGTTGATGCCTAGTATTTGCTATTTAATGCCTTGTATTTTCTCGTTGATGCCTTGTATTTGCTCGTTGATGCCTTGTATTTGCTCGTCGATGCCTTGTATTTGCTCGTCAATGCCTTGTATTTGCTAGTCAATGCCTTGTATTTGCTCGTCAATGCCTTGTATTTGCTCGTCAATGCCTTGTATTTGCTCGTCAATGCCTTGTATTTGCTCGTCAATGCCTTGTATTTGCTCGCCAATGCTTTGTAAACTCGTTCATGCCTTGTATTTGGTCGTCTATGCCTTTTTTGCCAGTCAAGCCTTGTATTTGCTCGTCGATGCCTTGTATTTGCTCGTCGATGCATAGTATTTGCTAGTCAATGCCTTGTATTTGCTCGTCAATGCATTGTATTTGCTCGTCAATGCCTTGTATTTGCTCGTTGATGCCTTCTATTTGCTCGTCAATGCCTTGTATTTGCTCGTCAATGCCTTGTATTTGCTAGTCAATGCCTTGTATTTGCTCGTCAATGCATTACATTTGCTCGTCAATGCCTTGTATTTGCTCGTTGATGCCTAGTATTTGCTATTTAATGCCTTGTATTTTCTCGTTGATGCCTTGTATTTGCTCGTTGATGCCTTGTATTTGCTCGTCGATGCCTTGTATTTGCTCGTCAATGCCTTGTATTTGCTATTCAAGGCCTTGTATTTGCTCGTCAATGCCTTGTATTTGCTCGTCAATGCATTGTATTTGCTCGTCAATGCCTTGTATTTGCTAGTCAGTGCCTTGTATTTGCTCGTCAATGCCTTGTATTTGCTGGTCAATGCCTTGTATTTGCTGGTCAATGCCTTGTATTTGCTCGTCAATGCCTTGTATTTGCTCGTCGATGCCTTGTATTTGCTCGTCAATGCATTGTATTTGCTAGTCAATGCCTTGTATTTGCTCGTTGATGCCTTGTATTTGCTAGTCAATGCCTTGTATTTGCTCGTCAATGCCTTGTATTTGCTCGTCAATGCATAGTATTTGCTCGTCAATGCCTTGTATTTGCTAGTCAGTGCCTTGTATTTGCTCGTCAATGCCTTGTATTTGCTGGTCAATGCCTTGTATTTGCTGGTCAATGCCTTGTATTTGCTCGTCAATGCCTTGTATTTGCTCGTCGATGCCTTGTATTTGCTCGTCAATGCATTGTATTTGCTAGTCAATGCCTTGTATTTGCTCGTTGATGCCTTGTATTTGCTAGTCAATGCCTTGTATTTGCTCGTCAATGCATTGTATTTGCTCGTCAATGCCTTGTATTTGCTCGTTGATGCCTTGTATTTGCTATTCAATGTCTTGTATTTGCTCGTTGATGCCTTGTATTTGCTCGTCAATGACTTGTATTTGCTCGTCAATGCCTTGTATTTGCTAGTCAATGCCTTGTATTTGCTCGTTGATGCCTTGTATTTGCTAGTCAATGCCTTGTATTTGCTCGTCAATGTATTGTATTTGCTCGTTAATGCCTTGTATTTGCTCGTTAATGCCTTGTATTTGCTCGTCAATGCATTGTATTTGCTAGTCAATGCCTTGTATTTGCTCGTTGATGCCTTGTATTTGCTATTCAATGTCTTGTATTTGCTCGTTGATGCCTTGTATTTGCTCGTCAATGACTTGTATTTGCTCGTCAATGCCTTGTATTTGCTAGTCAATGCCTTGTATTTGCTCGTTGATGCCTTGTATTTGCTAGTCAATGCCTTGTATTTGCTCGTCAATGTATTGTATTTGCTCGTTAATGCCTTGTATTTGCTCGTTGATGCCTTGTATTTGCTCGTCAATGCCTTGTATTTGCTCGTCAATGCCTTGTATTTGCTCGTCAATGCCTTGTATTTGCTCGTCAATACCTTGTATTTTCTCGTCGATGCCTTGTATTTGCTCGTCGATGCATTGTATATGCTAGTCAATGCCTTGTATTTGCTAGTCAATGCCTTCTATTTGCTCGTCAATGCCTTGTATTTGCTCGTCGATGCCTTGTATTTGCTCGTCAATGCCTTGTATTTGCTATACAAGGCCTTGTATTTGCTCGTCAATGCCTTGTATTTGCTCGTCAATGCCTTGTATTTTCTCGTCGATGCCTTGTATTTGCTCGTCGATGCATTGTATATGCTAGTCAATGCCTTGTATTTGCTAGTCAATGCCTTCTATTTGCTCGTCAATGCCTTGTATTTGCTATTCAATGCCTTGTATTTGCTCGTTGATGCCTTGCATTTGCTCGTCAATGACTTGTATTTGCTCGTCAATGCCTTGTATTTGCTAGTCAATGCCTTGTATTTGCTCGTTGATGCCTTGTATTTGCTAGTCAATGCCTTGTATTTGCTCGTCAATGTATTGTATTTGCTCGTTAATGCCTTGTATTTGCTCGTTGATGCCTTGTGTTTGCTCGTCAATGCCTTGTATTTGCTCGTCAATCCCTTGTATTTGCTCTTCAATGCCTTGTATTTGCTCGTCAATGCCTTGTATTTTCTCGTCAATGCCTTGTATTTGCTCGTCGATGCATTGTATATGCTAGTCAATGCCTTGTATTTGCTAGTCAATGCCTTCTATTTGCTCGTCAATGCCTTGTATTTGCTCGACAATGCCTTGTATTTGCTCGTTGATGCCATGTATTTGCTCGTTGATGCCTTGTATTTGCTCGTTGATGCCTTGTATTTGCTCGTTGATGCGTATTTTCTCGTTGATGCCTTGTATTTGCTCGTCAATGCCTTGTATTTGCTGGTCAATGCCTTGTATTTGCTCGTCAATGCCTTGTATTTGCTCGTCAATGCCTTGTATTTGCTCGTCGATGCCTTGTATTTGCTCGTCGATGCATTGTATTTGCTAGTCAATGCCTTGTATTTGCTAGTCAATGCCTTGTATTTGCTCGTCAATGCCTTGTATTTGCTCGTCAATGCCTTGTATTTGCTCGTCAATGCCTTGTATTTGCTCGTCAATGCCTTGTATGTGCTCGTTGATGCCTTGTATGTGCTGGTTGATGCCTTGTATTTGCTCGTTGATGCCTTGTATTTGCTCGTCAATGCCTTGTATTTGCTATTCAAGGTCTTGTATTTGCTCGTTGATGCCTTGTATTTGCTCGTCAATGGCTTGTATTTGCTCGTCAATGCCTTGTATTTGCTCGTCAATGCCTTGTATTTGCTCGCCAATGCTTTGTAAACTCGTTCATGCCTTGTATTTGCTCGTCTATGCCTTTTTTGCCAGTCAAGCCTTGTATTTGCTCGTCGATGCCTTGTATTTGCTCGTCGATGCATAGTATTTGCTAGTCAATGCCTTGTATTTGCTCGTCAATGCATTGTATTTGCTCGTCAATGCCTTGTATTTGCTCGTTGATGCCTTCTATTTGCTCGTCAATGCCTTGTATTTGCTCGTCAATGCCTTGTATTTGCTAGTCAATGCCTTGTATTTGCTCGTCAATGCATTGCATTTGCTCGTCAATGCCTTGTATTTGCTCGTTGATGCCTTGTATTTGCTATTTAATGCCTTGTATTTGCTCGTTGATGCCTTGTATTTGCTCGTTGATGCCTTGTATTTGCTCGTCGATGCCTTGTATTTGATCGTCAATGCCTTGTATTTGCTATTCAAGGCCTTGTATTTGCTCGTCAATGCCTTGTGTTTGCTCGTCAATGCATTGCATTTGCTCGTCAATGCCTTGTATTTGCTCGTTGATGCCTTGTATTTGCTATTTAATGCCTTGTATTTGCTCGTTGATGCCTTGTATTTGCTCGTCATTGCCTTGTATTTGCTAGTCAATGCCTTGTATTTGCTCGTCAATGCATTGCATTTGCTCGTCAATGCCTTGTATTTGCTCGTTGATGCCTTGTATTTGCTATTTAATGCCTTGTATTTGCTCGTTGATGCCTTGTATTTGCTCGTTGATGCCTTGTATTTGCTCGTCGATGCCTTGTATTTGCTCGTCAATGCCTTGTATTTGCTATTCAAGGCCTTGTATTTGCTCGTCAATGCCTTGTGTTTGCTCGTCAATGCATTGCATTTGCTCGTCAATGCCTTGTATTTGCTCGTTGATGCCTTGTATTTGCTATTTAATGCCTTGTATTTGCTCGTTGATGCCTTGTATTTGCTCGTTGATGCCTTGTATTTGCTCGTCGATGCCTTGTATTTGCTCGTCAATGCCTTGTATTTGCTATTCAAGGCCTTGTATTTGCTCGTCAATGCCTTGTATTTGCTCGTCAATGCATTGTATTTGCTCGTCAATGCCTTGTATTTGCTAGTCAGTGCCTTGTATTTGCTCTTCAATGCCTTGTATTTACTCGTCAATGCCTTGTATTTGCTCCTCAATACCTTGTATTTGCTCGTCAATGCCTTGTATTTGCTCGTCAATGCCTTGTATTTGCTAGTCAATGCCTTGTATTTGCTCGTTGATGCCTTGTGTTTGCTCGTCAATGCCTTGTATGTGCTCGTTGATGCCTTGTAAACTCGTCGATGCCTTGTATTTGCCGTCGATGCATTGTATTTGCACGTCAATGCCTTGTATTTGCCCGTTGATGCCTTGTATTTGCCCGTTGATGCCTTGTATTTGCTCGTCAATGCATTGTATTTGTTCGTCAATGCCTTGTATTTGCTCGTCAATGCCTTGTATTTGCTCATTGATGCCTTGTATTTGCTAATCAATGCCTTGTATTTGCTCGTTGATGCCTTGTATTTGCTAGTCAGTGCCTTGTATTTGCTCGTCAATGCATTGTATTTGCTCGTCAATGCCTTGTAATTGCTCGTTGATGCCTTGTATTTGCTATTCAATGCCTTGTATTTGCTCGTTGATGCCTTGTATTTGCTCGTCAATGCCTTGTATTTGCTAGTCAATGCATTGTATTTGCTCGTTGATGCCTTGTGTTTGCTCGTCAATGCCTTGTATGTGCTCGTTGATGCCTTGTAAACTCGTCGATGCCTTGTATTTGCCGTCGATGCATTGTATTTGCACGTCAATGCCTTGTATTTGCTCGTCGATTCCTTGTATTTGCTCGTCGATGCATAGTATTTGCTAGTCAATGCCTTGTATTTGCTCGTCAATGCATTGTATTTGCTCGTCAATGCCTTGTATTTGCTCGTTGATGCCTTCTATTTGCTCGTAAATGCCTTGTATTTGCTCGTCAATGCCTTGTATTTGCTAGTCAATGCCTTGTATTTGCTCGTCAATGCATTGTATTTGCTCGTCAATGCCTTGTAATTGCTCGTTGATGCCTTGTATTTGCTATTCAATGCCTTGTATTTGCTCGTTGATGCCTTGTATTTGCTCGTCAATGCCTTGTATTTGCTAGTCAATGCATTGTATTTGCTCGTTGATGCCTTGTGTTTGCTCGTCAATGCCTTGTATGTGCTCGTTGATGCCTTGTAAACTCGTCGATGCCTTGTATTTGCCGTCGATGCATTGTATTTGCACGTCAATGCCTTGTATTTGCTCGTCGATTCCTTGTATTTGCTCGTCGATGCATAGTATTTGCTAGTCAATGCCTTGTATTTGCTCGTCAATGCATTGTATTTGCTCGTCAATGCCTTGTATTTGCTTGTTGATGCCTTCTATTTGCTCGTCAATGCCTTGTATTTGCTCGTCAATGCCTTGTATTTGCTAGTCAATGCCTTGTATTTGCTCGTCAATGCATTGCATTTGCTCGTCAATGCCTTGTATTTGCTCGTTGATGCCTTGTATTTGCTATTTAATGCCTTGTATTTGCTCGTTGATGCCTTGTATTTGCTCGTTGATGCCTTGTATTTGCTCGTCGATGCCTTGTATTTGCTCGTCAATGCCTTGTATTTGCTATTCAAGGCCTTGTATTTGCTCGTCAATGCATTGTATTTGCTCGTCAATGCCTTGTATTTGCTCGTTGATGCCTTCTATTTGCTCGTCAATGCCTTGTATTTGCTCGTCAATGCCTTGTATTTGCTAGTCAATGCCTTGTATTTGCTCGTCAATGCATTGCATTTGCTCGTCAATGCCTTTTATTTGCTCGTTGATGCCTTGTATTTGCTATTTAATGCCTTGTATTTGCTCGTTGATGCCTTGTATTTGCTCGTTGATGCCTTGTATTTGCTCGTCGATGCCTTGTATTTGCTCGTCAATTCCTTGTATTTGCTATTCAAGGCCTTGTATTTGCTCGTCAATGCCTTGTATTTGCTCGTCAATGCATTGTATTTGCTAGTCAGTGCCTTGTATTTGCTCGTCAATGCCTTGTATTTACTCGTCAATGCCTTGTATTTGCTCGTCGATGCCTTGTATTTGCAAGTCAATGCCTTGTATTTGCTAGTCAATGCCTTGTATTTGCTAGTCAATGCCTTGTATTTGCTCGTCAATGCCTTGTATTTGCTCATTGATGCCATGTATTTTCTTGTTGATGCCTTGTATTTGCTCGTTGATGTCTTGTATTTGCTCGTTGATGCCTTGTATTTGCTAGTCAATGCCTTGTATTTGCTCGTCAATGCCTTGTATTTTCTGGTCAATGCCTTGTATTTGCTCGTCAATGCCTTGTATTTGCTCGTCAATGCCTTGTATTTGCTCGTCGATGCCTTGTATTTGCTCGTCGATGCATTGTATTTGCTAGTCAATGCCTTGTATTTGCTCCTCAATACCTTGTATTTGCTCGTCAATGCCTTGTATTTGCTCGTCAATGCCTTGTATTTGCTAGTCAATGCCTTGTATTTGCTCGTTGACGCCTTGTATTTGCTAGTCAATGCCTTGTATTTGCTCGTCAATGCCTTGTATTTGCTCGTCAATGCCTTGTATTTGCTCGTCAATGCCTTGTATTTGCTAGTCAATGCCTTGTATTTGCTCGTTGATGCCTTGTATTTGCTAGTCAATGCCTTGTATTTGCTCGTCAATGCATTGTATTTGCTCGTCAATGCCTTGTATTTGCTCGTTGATGCCTTGTATTTGCTATTCAATGTCTTGTATTTGCTCGTTGTTGCCTTGTATTTGCTCGTCAATGACTTGTATTTGCTCGTCAATGCCTTGTATTTGCTAGCCAATGCCTTGTATTTGCTCGTTGATACCTTGTATTTGCTAGTCAATGCCTAGTATTTGCTCGTCAATGTATTGTATTTGCTCGTTAATGCCTTGTATTTGCTCGTTGATGCCTTGTATTTGCTCGTCAATGCCTTGTATTTGCTCGTCAATCCCTTGTATTTGCTCGTCAATGCCTTGTATTTGCTCGTCAATGCCTTGTATTTTCTCGTCGATGCCTTGTATTTGCTCGTCGATGCATTGTGTATGCTAGTCAATGCCTTGTATTTGCTAGTCAATGCCTTCTATTTGCTCGTCAATGCCTTGTATTTGCTCGTCGATGCCTTGTATTTGCAAGTCAATGCCTTGTATTTGCTAGTCAATGACTTGTATTTGCTAGTCAATGCCTTGTTTTTGCTCGTCAATGCCTTGTATTTGCTCATTGATGCCATGTATTTTCTTGTTGATGCCTTGTATTTGCTCGTTGATGTCTTGTATTTGCTCGTTGATGCCTTGTATTTGCTAGTCAATGCCTTGTATTTGCTCGTCAATGCCTTGTATTTGCTGGTCAATGCCTTGTATTTGCTCGTCAATGCCTTGTATTTGCTCGTCGATGCCTTGTATTTGCTCGTCGATGCATTGTATTTGCTAGTCAATGCCTTGTATTTGCTCCTCAATACCTTGTATTTGCTCGTCAATGCCTTGTATTTGCTCGTCAATGCCTTGTATTTGCTAGTCAATGCCTTGTATTTGCTCGTTGATGCCTTGTATTTGCTAGTCAATGCCTTGTATTTGCTCGTCAATGCATTGTATTTGCTCGTCAATGCCTTGTATTTGCTCGTTGATGCCTTGTATTTGCTATTCAAAGTCTTGTATTTGCTCGTTGATGCCTTGTATTTGCTCGTCAATGCCTTGTATTTGCTGGTCAATGCCTTGTATTTGCTCGTCAATGCCTTGTATTTGCTCGTCAATGCCTTGTATTTGCTCGTCGATGCCTTGTATTTGCTCGTCGATGCATTGTATTTGCTAGTCAATGCCTTGTATTTGCTCCTCAATACCTTGTATTTGCTCGTCAATGCCTTGTATTTGCTCGTCAATGCCTTGTATTTGCTAGTCAATGCCTTGTATTTGCTCGTTGATGCCATGTATTTGCTAGTCAATGCCTTGTATTTGCTCGTCAATGCATTGTATTTGCTCGTCAATGCCTTGTATTTGCTCGTCGATGCATTGTATTTGCTAGTCAATGCCTTGTATTTGCTCCTCAATACCTTGTATTTGCTCGTCAATGCCTTGTATTTGCTCGTCAATGCCTTGTATTTGCTAGTCAATGCCTTGTATTTGCTCGTTGATGCCATGTATTTGCTAGTCAATGCCTTGTATTTGCTCGTCAATGCATTGTATTTGCTCGTCAATGCCTTGTATTTGCTCGTTGATGCCTTGTATTTGCTATTCAAAGTCTTGTATTTGCTCGTTGATGCCTTGTATTTGCTCGTCAATGACTTGTATTTGCTCGTCAATGCCTTGTATTTGCTATTCAATGCCTTGTATTTGCTCGTTGATGCCTTGTATTTGCTAGTCAATGCCTTGTATTTGCTCGTCAATGTATTGTATTTGCTCGTTAATGCCTTGCATTTGCTCGTTGATGCCTTGTATTTGCTCGTCAATGCCTTGTATTTGCTCGTCAATCCCTTGTATTTGCTCGTCAATGCCTTGTATTTGCTGGTCAATGCCTTGTATTTGCTCGTCAATGCCTTGTATTTGCTCGTCGATGCCTTGTATTTGCTCTTCGATGCATTGTATTTGCTAGTCAATGCCTTGTATTTGCTCCTCAATACCTTGTATTTGCTCGTCAATGCCTTGTATTTGCTCGTCAATGCCTTGTATTTGCTAGTCAATGCCTTGTATTTGCTCGTTGATGCCTTGTATTTGCTAGTCAATGCCTTGTATTTGCTCGTCAATGCATTGTATTTGCTCGTCAATGCCTTGTATTTGCTCGTTGATGCCTTGTATTTGCTATTCAATGTCTTGTATTTGCTCGTTGATGCCTTGTATTTGCTCGTCAATGACTTGTATTTGCTCGTCAATGCCTTGTATTTGCTCGTTAATGCCTTGTATTTGCTCGTTGATGCCTTGTATTTGCTCGTCAATGCCTTGTATTTGCTCGTCAATCCCTTGTATTTGCTCGTCAATGCCTTGTATTTGCTCGTCAATGCCTTGTATTTTCTCGTCGATGCCTTGTATTTGCTCGTCGATGCATTGTATATGCTAGTAAATGCCTTGTATTTGCTAGTCAATGCCTTCTATTTGCTCGTCAATGCCTTGTATTTGCTCGTCAATGCCTTGTATTTGCTCGTCAATGCCTTGTATTTGCTCGTTGATGCCTTGTATTTGCTATTCAATGCCTTGTATTTGCTCGTTGATGCCTTGTATTTGCTCGTCAATGACTTGTATTTGCTCGTCAATGCCTTGTATTTGCTAGTCAATGCCTTGTATTTAATCGTTGATGCCTTGTATTTGCTAGTCAATGCCTTGTATTTGCTCGTCAAGCCAAACTTTACAAACAGTGAACTTTGGAACACTGTCCAGTAGACGACAAAGTTTAAACGATAAGTTATTTCAGGAAATTATCGATGATAATTTACATAAACTGCATAAACTATTGCCTCCTAGAAACAATAGTACCGTATGCTTACGCAACAGACGCATGTTTCAGCTCCCAAAATGTAAGACAAATAGATTGAAGAACAGTTTTATTCCATACAATTCCTATAGATACTCGTATTAAGAATGTAATCATAATTTTATAAAATTTTAGTGTAACATATAAATATATACTTTTTAATGTAAAGGTTATTTTAATTCAGCCTTTGATGCTGTAAGTTATAACTTCAATAAACTATCTATCTATCTATCTAATGTATTGTATTTGCTCGTTAATGCCCTGTATTTGCTCGTTGATGCCTTGTATTTGCTCGTCAATGCCTTGTATTTGCTCGTCAATCCCTTGTATTTGCTCGTCAATGCCTTGTATTTGCTCGTTGATGCCATTTATTTGCTCGTTGATGCCTTGTGTTTGCTCGTTGATGCCTTGTGTTTGCTCGTTGATGCCTTGTATTTGCTCGTTGATGCGTATTTGCTCGTTGATGCCTTGTATTTGCTCGTCAATGCCTTGTATTTGCTGGTCAATGCCTTGTATTTGCTCGTCAATGCCTTGTATTTGCTCGTCAATGCCTTGCATTTGCTCGTCGATGCCTTGTATTTGCTCGTCGATGCATTGTATTTGCTAGTCAATGCCTTGTATTTGCTAGTCAATGCCTTGTATTTGCTCGTCAATGCCTTGTATTTGCTCGTCAATGCCTTGTATTTGCTCGTCAATGCCTTGTATTTGCTCGTCAATGCCTTATATGTGCTCGTTGATGCCTTGTATTTGCTCGTCAATGCCTTGTATTTTCTCGTCGATGCCTTGTATTTGCTCGTCGATGCATTGTATATGCTAGTCAATGCCTTGTATTTGCAAGTCAATGCCTTCTATTTGCTCGTCAATGCCTTGTATTTCCTCGTCAATGCCTTGTATTTGCTCGTTGATGCCATGTATTTGCTCGTTGATGCCTTGTATTTGCTCGTTGATGCCTTGTATTTGCTCGTTGATGCGTATTTGCTCGTTGATGCCTTGTATTTGCTCGTCAATGCCTTGTATTTGCTCGTCGATGCCTTGTATTTGCTCTTCGATGCATTGTATTTGCTAGTCAATGCCTTGTATTTGCTCCTCAATACCTTGTATTTGCTCGTCAATGCCTTGTATTTGCTCGTCAATGCCTTGTATTTGCTAGTCAATGCCTTGTATTTGCTCGTTGATGCCTTGTATTTGCTAGTCAATGCCTTGTATTTGCTCGTCAATGCATTGTATTTGCTCGTCAATGCCTTGTATTTGCTCGTTGATGCCTTGTATTTGCTATTCAATGTCTTGTATTTGCTCGTTGATGCCTTGTATTTGCTCGTCAATGACTTGTATTTGCTCGTCAATGCCTTGTATTTGCTCGTTAATGCCATGTATTTGCTCGTTGATGCCTTGTATTTGCTCGTCAATGCCTTGTATTTGCTCGTCAATCCCTTGTATTTGCTCGTCAATGCCTTGTATTTGCTCGTCAATGCCTTGTATTTTCTCGTCGATGCCTTGTATTTGCTCGTCGATGCATTGTATATGCTAGTCAATGCCTTGTATTTGCTAGTCAATGCCTTCTATTTGCTCGTCAATGTCTTGTATTTGCTCGTCAATGCCTTGTATTTGCTCGTCAATGCCTTGTATTTGCTCGTTGATGCCTTGTATTTGCTATTCAATGCCTTGTATTTGCTCGTTGATGCCTTGTATTTGCTCGTCAATGACTTGTATTTGCTCGTCAATGCCTTGTATTTGCTAGTCAATGCCTTGTATTTAATCGTTGATGCCTTGTATTTGCTAGTCAATGCCTTGTATTTGCTCGTCAAGCCAAACTTTACAAACAGTGAACTTTGGAACACTGTCCAGTAGACGACAAAGTTTAAACGATAAGTTATTTCAGGAAATTATCGATGATAATTTACATAAACTGCATAAACTATTGCCTCCTAGAAACAATAGTACCGTATGCTTACGCAACAGACGCATGTTTCAGCTCCCAAAATGTAAGACAAATAGATTGAAGAACAGTTTTATTCCATACAATTCCTATAGATACTCGTATTAAGAATGTAATCATAATTTTATAAAATGTTAGTGTAACATATAAATATATACTTTTTAATGTAAAGGTTATTTTAATTCAGCCTTTGATGCTGTAAGTTATAACTTCAATAAACTATCTATCTATCTATCTAATGTATTGTATTTGCTCGTTAATGCCTTGTATGTGCTCGTTGATGCCTTGTATGTGCTGGTTGATGCCTTGTATTTGCTCGTTGATGCCTTGTATTTGCTCGTCAATGCCTTGTATTTGCTATTCAAGGTCTTGTATTTGCTCGTTGATGCCTTGTATTTGCTCGTCAATGGCTTGTATTTGCTAGTCAATGCCTTGTATTTGCTCGTCAATGCCTTGTATTTGCTCGTCAATGCCTTGTATTTGCTCGTCAATGCCTTGTATTTGCTCGTCAATGCCTTGTATGTGCTCGTTGATGCCTTGTATGTGCTGGTTGATGCCTTCTATTTGCTCGTTGATGCCTTGTATTTGCTCGTCAATGCCTTGTATTTGCTAATCAAGGTCTTGTATTTGCTCGTTGATGCCTTGTATTTGCTCGTCAATGGCTTGTATTTGCTCGTCAATGCCTTGTATTTGCTCGTCAATGCCTTGTATTTGCTCGCCAATGCTTTGTAAACTCGTTCAAGCCTTGTATTTGCTCGTCGATGCCTTGTATTTGCTCGTCGATGCATAGTATTTGCTAGTCGATGCCTTGTATTTGCTCGTCAATGCATTGTATTTGCTCGTCAATGCCTTGTATTTGCTCGTTGATGCCTTCTATTTGCTCGTTAATGCCTTGTATTTGCTCGTCAATGCCTTGTATTTGCTAGTCAATGCCTTGTATTTGCTCGTCAATGCATTGCATTTGCTCGTCAATGCCTTGTATTTGCTCGTTGATGCAATGCATTGACTAGCAAATACAAGGCATCGACGAGCAATTACAAGGCATTGACGAGCAAATAGAAGGCATCAACGAGCAAATACAAGGCATTGAATAGCAAATACAAAGAATTGACGAGCATATTTACAAGGCATTAACGAGTAAATACAAGGCATCAACGAGCAAAACAAGGCGAAAAACGAGCAAATACAAGGCATCAACGAGCACATAGAAGGCATTGACTAGCAAATACAATGCATTGACGAGCAAATACAAGGCATTGACTATCAAATACAAGGCATCAACGAGCAAATACAAGGCATTCACGAGCAAATACAATGCATTGACTAACAAATACAAGGCATTGACGAGCAAATACAAGGCATCAACGAGCAATTACAAGGCATTGACGAGCAAATACAATGCATTGACGAGCAAATACAAGGCACTGACTAGCAAATACAAGGCATCAACGAGCAAATACATGGCATCGACGAGCAAATACAATGCATTGACTAGCAAATACAAGGCATTGACGAGCAAATACAAGGCATTGACGAGCAAATACAAGGGATTGACGAGCAAATACAAGGCATTGACGAGCAAATACAAGGCATCAACGAGCAAATACAAGGCATTGAATAGCAAATACAAGGCATCAACGAGCAATTACAAGGCATTGACAAGCAAATACAAGGCATTGACGAGCAAATACAAGGCATCAACGAGCAAATGCCAGGCATTGACGAGCAAATACAAGGCATTGACGAGCATATACAAGGCATTGACGAGCAAATACAAGGCATTGAGGAGCAAATACAAGGCATTGACGAGCAAATACAAGGCATCAACGAGCAAATACATGGCATCGACGAGCAAATACAATGCATTGACTAGCAAATACAAGGCATTGACGAGCAAATACAAGGCATTGACGAGCAAATACAAGGGATTGACGAGCAAATACAAGGCATTGACGAGCAAATACAAGGCATCAACGAGCAAATACAAGGCATTGAATAGCAAATACAAGGCATCAACGAGCAATTACAAGGCATTGACGAGCAAATACAAGGCATTGACGAGCAAATACAAGGCATCAACGAGCAAATGCCAGGCATTGACGAGCAAATACAAGGCATTGACGAGCATATACAAGGCATTGACGAGCAAATACAAGGCATTGAGGAGCAAATACAAGGCATTGACGAGCAAATACAAGGCATCAACGGGCAAATGCAAGGCATTGACTAGCAAATCAATGCATCGACAAGCAAATACAAGGCATTGACGAGCAAATACAATGCATCGACGAGCAAATACAAGGCATCGACGAGCAAACACAATGCATTGACTAGCAAATACAAGGCATCGACGAGCAAATACAAGGCATGAACGAGTTTACAAGGTATTGACGAGCAAATACAAGGCATTGACGAGCAAATACATGGCATTGACGAGCAAATACAATGCATTGACGAGCAAATAGAAGGCATTGACTAGCAAATACAAGGCATCAACGAGCAAATACTAGGCATTGACTAGCAAATACAATGCATTGACTAGCAAATACAAGGTATCGACGAACAAATACAAGGCATGAACGAGTGTACAAGGCATTGAGGAGCAAATATAAGGCATTGACGAGCACATACAAGGCATTGACGAGCAAATAGAAGGCATCAACGAGCAAATACAAGGCATTGAATAGCAAATACAAAGAATTGACGAGCAAATACACGGCATCAACGATAAAATACGAGGCATCAACGAGCAAATACAAGGCATCAACGAGCAAATACAAGGCATCAACGAGCAAATACAAAGCATCAACGAGCACATACAAGGCATTGACGAGCAAATACAAGGCACTGGCGAGCAAATACAAGGCATTGACGAGCAAATACAAGGCATTGACGAGCAAATACAAGGCATCAACGAGCAAATACAAGCCATTGAATAGCAAATACAAAGCATTGACGAGCAAATACAAGGCATCAACGAGCAAATACAAGGCATCGACGAGCAAATACAAGGCATCAACGAGCAAATACAAGGCATCAACGAGCAAATACAAGGCATCAACGAGCAAATACAAGGCATTGAATAGCAAATACAAGGCATCAACGAGCAAATACTAGGCATTGACTAGCAAATACAATGCATTGACTAGCAAATACAAGGCATCGACGAGCAAATACAAGGCATGAACGAGTTTACAAGGCATTGACGAGCAAATACAAGGCATTGACGAGCAAATACAAGGCATTCACGAGCAAATAGAAGGCATCAACGAGCAAATACAAGGCATTGAATAGCAAATACAAAGAATTGACGAGCAAATACACGGCATCAACGATAAAATACAAGGCATCAACGAGCAAATACAAGGCATCAACGAGCAAATACAAGGCATCAACGAGCAAATACAAGGCATCAACGAGCACATACAAGGCATTGACGAGCAAATACAAGGCACTGACGAGCAAATACAAGGCATTGACGAGCAAATACAAGGCATTGACGAGCAAATATAAGGCATCAACGAGCAAATACAAGCCATTGAATAGCAAATACAAAACATTGACGAGCAAATACAAGGCATCAACGAGCAAATACAAGTCATCAACGAGCAAATACAAGGCATCAACGAGCAAATACAAGGCATTAACGAGCAAATACAAGGCATCAACGAGCACATACAAGGCATTGACGAGCAAACACAAGGCATCAACGAGCAAATACAGGGCATTGACTAGCAAATACAAGGCATTGACGAGCAAATACAAGGCATTGACGAGCAAATACAAGGCATCAACGGGCAAATGCAAGGCATTGACTAGCAAATCAATGCATCGACAAGCAAATACAAGGCATTGACGAGCAAATACAATGCATCGACGAGCAAATACAAGGCATCGACGAGCAAACACCATGCATTGACTAGCAAATACAAGGCATTGACGAGCAAATACAAGGCATCAACGAGCAAATACAAGGCATCAACGAGCAAATACAAGGCATTGAATAGCAAATACAAGGCATCAACGAGCAAATACCAGGCATTGACTAGCAAATACAATGCATTGACTAGCAAATACAAGGCATCGACGAGCAAATACAAGGCATGAACGAGTTTACAAGGCATTGACGAGCAAATACAAGGCATTGACGAGCAAATACAAGGCATCAACGAGCAAATACATGGCATCGACGAGCAAATACAATGCATTGACTAGCAAATACAAGGCATTGACGAGCAAATACAAGGCATTGACGAGCAAATACAAGGGATTGACGAGCAAATACAAGGCATTGACGAGCAAATACAAGGCATCAACGAGCAAATACAAGGCATTGAATAGCAAATACAAGGCATCAACGAGCAATTACAAGGCATTGACGAGCAAATACAAGGCATTGACGAGCAAATACAAGGCATCAACGAGCAAATGCCAGGCATTGACGAGCAAATACAAGGCATTGACGAGCATATACAAGGCATTGACGAGCAAATACAAGGCATTGAGGAGCAAATACAAGGCATTGACGAGCAAATACAAGGCATCAACGGGCAAATGCAAGGCATTGACTAGCAAATCAATGCATCGACGAGCAAATACAAGGCATTGACGAGCAAATACAATGCATCGACGAGCAAATACAAGGCATCGACGAGCAAACACAATGCATTGACTAGCAAATACAAGGCATCGACGAGCAAATACAAGGCATGAACGAGTTTACAAGGTATTGACGAGCAAATACAAGGCATTGACGAGCAAATACATGGCATTGACGAGCAAATACAATGCATTGACGAGCAAATAGAAGGCATTGACTAGCAAATACAAGGCATCAACGAGCAAATACTAGGCATTGACTAGCAAATACAATGCATTGACTAGCAAATACAAGGTATCGACGAACAAATACAAGGCATGAACGAGTGTACAAGGCATTGAGGAGCAAATATAAGGCATTGACGAGCACATACAAGGCATTGACGAGCAAATAGAAGGCATCAACGAGCAAATACAAGGCATTGAATAGCAAATACAAAGAATTGACGAGCAAATACACGGCATCAACGATAAAATACGAGGCATCAACGAGCAAATACAAGGCATCAACGAGCAAATACAAGGCATCAACGAGCAAATACAAGGCATCAACGAGCACATACAAGGCATTGACGAGCAAATACAAGGCACTGGCGAGCAAATACAAGGCATTGACTAGCAAATACAAGACATTGACGAGCAAATACAAGGCATCAACGAGCAAATACAAGCCATTGAATAGCAAATACAAAGCATTGACGAGCAAATACAAGGCATCAACGAGCAAATACAAGGCATCGACGAGCAAATACAAGGCAACAACGAGCAAATACAAGGCATCAACGAGCAAATACAAGGCATCAACGAGCAAATACAAGGCATTGAATAGCAAATACAAGGCATCAACGAGCAAATACTAGGCATTGACTAGCAAATACAATGCATTGACTAGCAAATACAAGGCATCGACGAGCAAATACAAGGCATGAACGAGTTTACAAGGCATTGACGAGCAAATACAAGGCATTGACGAGCAAATACAAGGCATTCACGAGCAAATAGAAGGCATCAACGAGCAAATACAAGGCATTGAATAGCAAATACAAAGAATTGACGAGCAAATACACGGCATCAACGATAAAATACAAGGCATCAACGAGCAAATACAAGGCATCAACGAGCAAATACAAGGCATCAACGAGCAAATACAAGGCATCAACGAGCACATACAAGGCATTGACGAGCAAATACAAGGCACTGACGAGCAAATACAAGGCATTGACGAGCAAATACAAGGCATTGACGAGCAAATATAAGGCATCAACGAGCAAATACAAGCCATTGAATAGCAAATACAAAACATTGACGAGCAAATACAAGGCATCAACGAGCAAATACAAGTCATCAACGAGCAAATACAAGGCATCAACGAGCAAATACAAGGCATTAACGAGCAAATACAAGGCATCAACGAGCACATACAAGGCATTGACGAGCAAACACAAGGCATCAACGAGCAAATACAGGGTATTGACTAGCAAATACAAGGCATTGACGAGCAAATACAAGGCATTGACGAGCAAATACAAGGCATCAACGGGCAAATGCAAGGCATTGACTAGCAAATCAATGCATCGACAAGCAAATACAAGGCATTGACGAGCAAATACAATGCATCGACGAGCAAATACAAGGCATCGACGAGCAAACACCATGCATTGACTAGCAAATACAAGGCATTGACGAGCAAATACAGGGCATCAACGAGCAAATACAAGGCATCAACGAGCAAATACAAGGCATTGAATAGCAAATACAAGGCATCAACGAGCAAATACTAGGCATTGACTAGCAAATACAATGCATTGACTAGCAAATACAAGGCATCGACGAGCAAATACAAGGCATGAACGAGTTTACAAGGCATTGACGAGCAAATACAAGGCATTGACGAGCAAATACAAGGCATTCACGAGCAAATAGAAGGCATCAACGAGCAAATACAAGGCATTGAATAGCAAATACAAAGAATTGACGAGCAAATACACGGCATTAACGATTAAATACAAGGCATCAACGAGCAAATACAAGGCATCAACGAGCAAATACAAGGCATCAACGAGCAAATACAAGGCATCAACGAGCACATACAAGGCATTGACGAGCAAATACAAGGCACTGACGAGCAAATACAAGGCATTGACGAGCAAATACAAGGCATTGACGAGCAAATACAAGCCATTGAATAGCAAATACAAGCCATTGAATAGCAAATACAAAACATTGACGAGCAAATACAAGGCATCAACGAGCAAATACAAGGCATCAACGAGCAAATACAAGGCATCAACGAGCAAATACAAGGCATCAACGAGCACATACAAGGCATTGACGAGCAAACACAAGGCATCAACGAGCAAATACAGGGCATTGACTAGCAAATACAAGGCATTGACGAGCAAATACAAGGCATTGACGAGCAAATACAAGGCATCAACGGGCAAATGCAAGGCATTGACTAGCAAATCAATGCATCGACAAGCAAATACAAGGCATTGACGAGCAAATACAATGCATCGACGAGCAAATACAAGGCATCGACGAGCAAACACAATGCATTGACTAGCAAATACAAGGCATTGACGAGCAAATACAAGGCATTCACGAGCAAATAGAAGGCATCAACGAGCAAATACAAGGCATTGAATAGCAAATACAAATAATTGACGAGCAAATACACGGCATCAACGATAAAATACAAGGCATCAACGAGCAAATACAAGGCATCAACGAGCAAATACAAGGCATCAACGAGCAAATACAAGGCATCAACGAGCACATACAAGGCATTGACGAGCAAATACAAGGCACTGACGAGCAAATACAAGGCATTGACGAGCAAATACAAGGCACTGACGAGCAAATACAAGGCATTGACGAGCAAATACAAGGCATTGACGAGCAAATACAAGGCATCAACGAGCAAATACAAGGCATCAACGAGCAAATACAAGGCATCAACGAGCAAATACAAGGCATCAACGAGCACATACAAGGCATTGACAAGCAAACACAAGGCATCAACGAGCAAATACAGGGCATTGACTAGCAAATACAAGGCATTGACGAGCAAATACAAGGCATTGACGAGCAAATACAAGGCATCAACGGGCAAATGCAAGGCATTGACTAGCAAATCAATGCATCGACAAGCAAATACAAGGCATTGACGAGCAAATACAATGCATCGACGAGCAAATACAAGGCATCGACGAGCAAACACAATGCATTGAGTAGCAAATACAATGCATCGACGAGCAAATACAAGGCATGAACGAGTTTACAAGGTATTTACGAGCAAATACAAGGCATTGACGAGCAAATACAAGGTATTGAGGTGCAAATACAAGGCATTGACTAGCAAATCAATGCATTCACGAGCAAATACATGGCATTGACGAGCAAATACAATGCATTGACGAGCAAATAGAAGGCATTGACTAGCAAATACAAGGCATCAACGAGCAAATACTAGGCATTGACTAGCAAATACAATGCATTGACTAGCAAATACAAGGCATCGACGTGCAAATACAAGGCATGAACGAGTTTACAAGGCATTGACGAGCAAATACAAGGCATTGACGAGCAAATACAAGGCATTGACGAGCAAATAGAAGGCATCAACGATAAAATACAAGGCATCAACGAGCAAATACAAGGCATCAACGAGCAAATACAAGGCATCAACGAGCACATACAAGGCATTGACGAGCAAATACAAGGCATTGACGAGCAAATACAAGGCATTGACGAGCAAATATAAGGCATCAACGAGCAAATACAAGCCATTGAATAGCAAATACAAAACATTGACGAGCAAATACAAGGCATCAACGAGCAAATACAAGGCATCAACGAGCAAATACAAGGCATCAACGAGCAAATACAAGGCATCAACGAGCAAATACAAGGCATCAACGAGCACATACAAGGCATTGACAAGCAAACACAAGGCATCAACGAGCAAATACAGGGCATTGACTAGCAAATACAAGGCATTGACGAGCAAATACAAGGCATTGACGAGCAAATACAAGGCATCAACGGGCAAATGCAAGGCATTGACTAGCAAATCAATGCATCGACAAGCAAATACAAGGCATTGACGAGCAAATACAATGCATCGACGAGCAAATACAAGGCATCGACGAGCAAACACAATGCATTGAGTAGCAAATACAAGGCATCGACGAGCAAATACAAGGCATGAACGAGTTTACAAGGTATTTACGAGCAAATACAAGGCATTGACGAGCAAATACAAGGTATTGAGGTGCAAATACAAGGCATTGACTAGCAAATCAATGCATTCACGAGCAAATACATGGCATTGACGAGCAAATACAATGCATTGACGAGCAAATAGAAGGCATTGACTAGCAAATACAAGGCATCAACGAGCAAATACTAGGCATTGACTAGCAAATACAATGCATTGACTAGCAAATACAAGGCATCGACGTGCAAATACAAGGCATGAACGAGTTTACAAGGCATTGACGAGCAAATACAAGGCATTGACGAGCAAATACAAGGCATTGACGAGCAAATAGAAGGCATCAACGATAAAATACAAGGCATCAACGAGCAAATACAAGGCATCAACGAGCAAATACAAGGCATCAACGAGCACATACAAGGCATTGACGAGCAAATACAAGGCACTGACGAGCAAATACAAGGCATTGACGAGCAAATACAAGGCATCAACGAGCAAATACAAGGCATTGAATAGCAAATACAAAGAATTGACGAGAAAATACACGGCATCAACCATAAAATACAAGGCATCAACGAGCAAATACAAGGCATCAACGAGCAAATACAAGGCATCAACGAGCACATACAAGGCATTGACGAGCAAATACAAGGCACTGACGAGCAAATACAAGGCATTGACGAGCAAATACAAGGCATTGACGAGCAAATACAAGGCATCAACGAGCAAATACAAGCCATTGAATAGAAAATACAAAGCATTGACGAGCAAATACAAGGTATCAACGAGCAAATACAAGGCATCGACGAGCAAATACAAGGCATCAACGAGCAAATACAAGGCATCAACGAGCAAATACAAGGCATCAACGAGCAAATACAAGGCATTGAATAGCAAATACAAGGCATCAACGAGCAAATACAAGGCATCAACGAGCAAATATAAGGCATCAACAAGCAAATACAAGGCATCAACGAGCACATATACAAGGCATTGACGAGCAAACACAAGGCATCAACGAGCAAATACAAGGCATTGACTAGCAAATACAAGGCATTGACGAGCAAATACAAGGCATTGACGAGCAAATACAAGGTATTGAGGAGCAAATACAAGGCATTGACTAGCAAATACAAGGCATCAACGGGCAAATACAAGGCATTGACAGCAAATCAATGCATTGACGAGCAAATACAAGGCATTGACGAGCAAATACAATGCATCGACGAGCAAATACAAGGCATCGACGAGCAAATACAATGCATTGACTAACAAATACAAGGCATCGACGAGAAAATACAAGGCTTGAACGAGTTTACAAGGCATTGACGAGCAAATACAAGGCATTGACGAGCAAATACAAGGCATTGACGAGCAAATAGAAGGCATCAACGAGCAAATACAAGGCATTGAATAGAAAATACAAATAATTGACGTGCAAATACACGGCATCAACGATAACATACAAGGCATCAACGAGCAAATACAAGGCATCAACGAGCAAAAAAAAAGGCATCAACGAGCAAATACAAGGCATCAACGAGCACATACAAGGCATTGACGAGCAAATACAAGGCATTGACGAGCAAATACAAGGCATTGACGAGCAAATACAAGGCATTGACGAGCAAATACAAGGCCTTGAATAGCAAATACAAGGCATCAACGAGCAAATACAAGGCATCAACGAGCAAATACAAGGCATCAACGAGCAAATACAAGGCATCAACGAGCAAATACAAGTCATCAACGAGCACATACAAGGCATTGACGAGCAAATACAAGGCATTGACGAGCAAATACAAGGCATTGACGAGCAAATACAAGGCATTGACGAGCAAATACAAGGCCTTGAATAGCAAATACAAGGCATGGACGAGCAAATACAAGGCATCAACGAGCAAATACAAGACATCAACGAGCAAATACAAGTCATCAACGAGCACATACAAGGCATTGACGAGCAAATACAAGGCATTGACGAGCAAATACAAGGCATTGACGAGCAAATACAAGGCATTGACGAGCAAATACAAGGCCTTGAATAGCAAATACAAGGCATGGACGAGCAAATACAAGGCATTGACGAGCAAATACAAGGCATTGACTAGCAAATACAAGGCATTGACTTGCAAATACAAGGCATCGACGAGCAAATACAAGGCATTGACGAGCAAATACAAGGCATTGACGAGCAAATACAAGGTATTGACGAGCAAATACAAGGGATTGACGAGCAAATACAAGCATTGACGAGCAAATACAAGGCATCAACGAGCAAATACAAGGCATTGAATGGCAAATACAAGGCATCAACGAGCAATTACAAGGCATTGACGAGCAAATACCAGGCATTGTCTAGCTAATACAATGCATTGACGAGCAAATACAAGGCATTGACGAGCAAATACAAGGCATTGACGAGCATATACAAGGCATTGACGAGCAAATAGAAGGCATTGACTAGCAAATACAAGGCATTGACGAGCAAATACAAGGCATTGACGAGCAAATACAAGGCATCAACGAGCAAATACCAGGCATTGTCTAGCAAATACAATGCATTGACGAGCAAATACAAGGCATCAACGAGCAAATACAAGGCATTGACGAGCAAATAAAAGGCATCGACGAGCAAATACAGGGCATTGACGAGCAAATACAAGGTATTGAGGTGCAAATACAAGGCATTGACTAGCAAATCAATGCATTGACGAGCAAATACAAGGCATTGACGAGCAAATACAATGCATTGACGAGCAAATACAAGGCATTGACTAGCAAATACAAGGCATCAACGAGCAAATACTAGGCACAGACTAGCAAATACAAGGCATGAACGAGTTTACAAGGTATTGACGAGCAAATACAAGGCATGAACGAGTTTACAAGGTATTGACGAGCAAATACAAGGCATTGACGAGCAAATACATGGCATTGACGAGCAAATACAATGCATTGACGAGCAAATAGAAGGCATTGACTAGCAAATACAAGGCATCAACGAGCAAATACTAGGCATTGACTTGCAAATACAATGCATTGACTAGCAAATACAAGGTATCGACGAACAAATACAAGGAATGAACGAGTTTACAAGGCATTGAGGAGCAAATACAAGGCATTGACGAGCACATACAAGGCATTGACGAGCAAATAGAAGGCATCAACGAGCAAATACAAGGCATTGAATAGCAAATACAAAGAATTGACGAGCAGATACACGGCATCAACGATAAAATACAAGGCATCAACGAGCAAATACAAGGCATCAACGAGCAAATACAAGGCATCAACGAGCAAATACAAGGCATCAACGAGCACATACAAGGCATTGACGAGCAAATACAAGGCACTGGCGAGCAAATACAAGGCATTGACGAGCAAATACAAGGCATTGACGAGCAAATACAAGGCATCAACGAGCAAATACAAGCCATTGAATAGCAAATACAAAGCATTGACGAGCAAATACAAGGCATCAACGAGCAAATACAAGGCATCGACGAGCAAATACAAGGCATCAACGAGCAAATACAAGGCATCAACGAGCAAATACAAGGCATCAACGAGCAAATACAAGGCATTGAATAGCAAATACAAGGCATCAACGAGCAAATACTAGGCATTGACTAGCAAATACAATGCATTGACTAGCAAATACAAGGCATCGACGAGCAAATACAAGGCATGAACGAGTTTACAAGGCATTGACGAGCAAATACAAGGCATTGACGAGCAAATACAAGGCATTCACGAGCAAATAGAAGGCATCAACGAGCAAACACAAGGCATTGAATAGCAAATACAAAGAATTGACGAGCAAATACACGGCATCAACGATAAAATACAAGGCATCAACGAGCAAATACAAGGCATCAACGAGCAAATACAAGGCATCAACGAGCAAATACAAGGCATCAACGAGCACATACAAGGCATTGACGAGCAAATACAAGGCACTGACGAGCAAATATAAGGCATCAACGAGCAAATACAAGCCATTGAATAGCAAATACAAAACATTGACGAGCAAATACAAGGCATCAACGAGCAAATACAAGGCATCAACGAGCAAATATAAGGCATCAACGAGCAAATACAAGGCATCAACGAGCAAATACAAGGCATCAACGAGCACATACAAGGCATTGACGAGCAAACACAAGGCATCAACGAGCAAATACAGGGCATTGTCTAGCAAATACAAGGCATTGACGAGCAAATACAAGGCATTGACGAGCAAATACAAGGCATCAACGGGCAAATGCAAGGCATTGACTAGCAAATCAATGCATCGACAAGCAAATACAAGGCATTGACGAGCAAATACAATGCATCGACGAGCAAATACAAGGCATCGACGAGCAAACACAATGCATTGACTAGCAAATACAAGGCATTGACGAGCAAATACAAGGCATTCACGAGCAAATAGAAGACATCAACGAGCAAATACAAGGTATTGAATAGAAAATACAAAGAATTGACGAGCAAATACACGGCATCAACGATAAAATACAAGGCATCAACGAGCAAATACAAGGCATCAACGAGCAAATACAAGGCATCAACGAGCAAATACAAGGCATCAACGAGCACATACAAGGCATTGACGAGCAAATACAAGGCATTGACGAGCAAGTACAAGGCATTGACGAGCAAATATAAGGCATCAACGAGCAAATACAAGCCATTGAATAGCAAATACAAAACATTGACGAGCAAATACAAGGCATCAACGAGCAAATACAAGGCATCAACGAGCAAATACAAGGCATCAACGAGCAAATACAAGGCATCAACGAGCAAATACAAGGCATCAACGAGCACATACAAGACATTGACGAGCAAACACAAGGCATCAACGAGCAAATACAGGGCATTGACTAGCAAATACAAGGCATTGACGAGCAAATACAAGGCATTGACGAGCAAATACAAGGCATCAACGGGCAAATGCAAGGCATTGACTAGCAAATCAATGCATCGACAAGCAAATACAAGGCATTGACGAGCAAATACAATGCATCGACGAGCAAATACAAGGCATCGACGAGCAAACACAATGCATTGACTAGCAAATACAAGGCATCGACGAGCAAATACAAGGCATGAACGAGTTTACAAGGTATTTACGAGCAAATACAAGGCATTGACGAGCAAATACAATTTATTGAGGTGCAAATACAAGGCATTGACTAGCAAATCAATGCATTCACGAGCAAATACATGGCATTGACGAGCAAATACAATGCATTGACGAGCAAATAGAAGGCATTGACTAGCAAATGCAAGGCATCAACGAGAAAATACTAGGCATTGACTAGCAAATACAATGCATTGACTAGCAAATACAAGGCGTCGACGTGCAAATACAAGGCATGAACGAGTTTACAAGGCATTGACGAGCAAATACAAGGCATTGACGAGCAAATACAAGGCATTGACGAGCAAATAGAAGGCATCAACGATAAAATACAAGGCATCAACGAGCAAATACAAGGCATCAACGAGCAAATACAAGGCATCAACGAGCACATACAAGGCATTGACGAGCAAATACAAGGCACTGACGAGCAAATACAAGGCATTGACGAGCAAATACAAGGCATCAACGAGCAAATACAAGGCATTGAATAGCAAATACAAAGAATTGACGAGAAAATACACGGCATCAACCATAAAATACAAGGCATCAACGAGCAAATACAAGGCATCAACGAGCAAATACAAGGCATCAACGAGCACATACAAGGCATTGACGAGCAAATACAAGGCACTGACGAGCAAATACAAGGCATTGACGAGCAAATACAAGGCATTGACGAGCAAATACAAGGCATCAACGAGCAAATACAAGCCATTGAATAGAAAATACAAAGCATTGACGAGCAAATACAAGGCATCAACGAGCAAATACAAGGCATCGACGAGCAAATAGAAGGCATCAACGAGCAAATACAAGGCATCAACGAGCAAATACAAGGCATCAACGAGCAAATACAAGGCATTGAATAGCAAATACAAGGCATCAACGAGCAAATACAAGGCATCAACGAGCAAATATAAGGCATCAACAAGCAAATACAAGGCATCAACGAGCACATATACAAGGCATTGACGAGCAAACACAAGGCATCAACGAGAAAATACAAGGCATTGACTAGCAAATACAAGGCATTGACGAGCAAATACAAGGCATTGACGAGCAAATACAAGGTATTGAGGAGCAAATACAAGGCATTGACTAGCAAATACAAGGCATCAACGGGCAAATACAAGGCATTGACAGCAAATCAATGCATTGACGAGCAAATACAAGGCATTGACGAGCAAATACAATGCATCGACGAGCAAATACAAGGCATCGACGAGCAAATACAATGCATTAACTAACAAATACAAGGCATCGACGAGAAAATACAAGGCTTGAACGAGTTTACAAGGCATTGACGAGCAAATACAAGGCATTGACGAGCAAATACAAGGCATTGACGAGCAAATAGAAGGCATCAACGAGCAAATACAAGGCATTGAATAGAAAATACAAATAATTGACGTGCAAATACACGGCATCAACGATAACATACAAGGCATCAACGAGCAAATACAAGGCATCAACGAGCAAATACAAGGCATCAACGAGCAAATACAAGGCATCAACGAGCACATACAAGGCATTGACGAGCAAATACAAGGGATTGACGAGCAAATACAAGGCATTGACGAGCAAATACAAGGCATTGACGAGCAAATACAAGGCCTTGAATAGCAAATACAAGGCATGGACGAGCAAATACAAGGCATCAACGAGCAAATACAAGACATCAACGAGCAAATACAAGGCATCAACGAGAAAATACATGGCATCAACGAGCAAATACAAGGCATTGACGAGCAAATACAAGGCATTGACGAGCAAATACAAGGCATTGACTAGCAAATACAAGGCATTGACTAGCAAATACAAGGCATTGACTTGCAAATACAAGGCATCGACGAGCAAATACAAGGCATTGACGAGCAAATACAAGGCATTGACGAGCAAATACAAGGCAATGACGAGCAAATACAAGGGATTGACGAGCAAATACAAGCATTGACGAGCAAATGCAAGGCATTGAGTGGCAAATACAAGGCATCAACGAGCAATTACAAGGCATTGACGAGCAAATACAAGCATTGACGAGCAAATGCAAGGCATTGAGTGGCAAATACAAGGCATCAACGAGCAATTACAAGGCATTGACGAGCAAATACCAGGCATTGCCTAGCTAATACAATGCATTGACGAACAAATACAAGGCATTGACGAGCAAATACAAGGCATTGGCGAGCATATACAAGGCTTTGACGAGCAAATAGAAGGCATTGACTAGCAAATACAAGGTATTGACGAGCAAATACAAGGCATTGACGAGCAAATACAAGGCATCAACGAGCAAATACCAGGCATTGTCTAGCAAATACAATGCATTGACGAGCAAATACAAGGCATCAACGAGCAAATACAAGGCATTGACGAGCAAATAAAAGGCATCGACGAGCAAATACAAGGCATCGACGAGCAAATACAAGGCATCGACGAGCAAATACAAGGCATTGACTAGCAAATACAAGGCATCAACGAGCAAATACAAGGCATTGACTAGGAAATACAATGCATTGACGAGCAAATACAAGGCATTGACGAGCAAATACAAGGTATTGAGGTGCAAATACAAGGCATTGAGGTGCAAATACAAGGCATTGACTAGCAAATCAATGCATTGACGAGCAAATACAAGGCATTGACGAGCAAATAAAATGCATTGACGAGCAAATACAAGGCATTGACTAGCAAATACTAGGCATAGACTAGCAAATACAAGGCATTGACGAGGAAATACAAAGCATTGACGAGCAAATACAAGGCATCAACGAGCAAATACAAGGCTTGAACGAGTTTACAAGGCCTTGACGAGCAAATACAAGGCATTGACGAGCAAATACAAGGCATTGACGAGCAAATAGAAGGCATCAACGAGCAAATACAAGGCATTGAATAGCAAATACAAATAATTGACGAGCAAATACACGGCATCAACGATAACATACAAGGCATCAACGAGCAAATACAAGGCATCAACGAGCAAATACAAGGCATCAACGAGCAAATACAAGGCATCAACGAGCAAATACAAATCATCAGCGAGCACATACAAGGCATTGACGAGCAAATACAAGGCATTGACGAGCAAATACAAGGCATTGACGAGCAAATACAAGGCATTGACGAGCAAATACAAGGCCTTGAATAGCAAATACAAGGCATGGACGAGCAAATACAAGGCATCAACGAGCAAATACAAGACATCAACGAGCAAATACAAGTCATCAACGAGCACATACAAGGCATTGACGAGCAAATACAAGGCATTGACGAGCAAATACAAGGCATTGACGAGCAAATACAAGGCATTGACGAGAAAATACAAGGCCTTGAATAGCAAATACAAGGCATGGACGAGCAAATACAAGGCATCAACGAGCAAATACAAGACATCAACGAGAAAACAAGGCATCAACGAGAAAATACATGGCATCAACGAGCAAATACAAGGCATTGACGAGCAAATACAAGGCATTGACGAGCAAATACAAGGCCTTGAATAGCAAATACAAGGCATGGACGAGCAAATACAAGGCATCAACGAGCAAATACAAGACATCAACGAGAAAATACAAGGCATCAACGAGAAAATACATGGCATCAACGAGCAAATACAAGGCATTGACGAGCAAATACAAGGCATTGACGAGCAAATGCAAGGCATTGACTAGCAAATACAAGGCATTGACTAGCAAATACAAGGCATTGACTTGCAAATACAAGGCATCGACGAGCAAATACAAGGCATTGACGAGCAAATACAAGGCATTGACGAGCAAATACAAGGTATTGACGAGCAAATACAAGGGATTGACGAGCAAATACAAGCATTGACGAGCAAATACAAGGCATCAACGAGCAAATACAAGGCATTGAATGGCAAATACAAGGCATCAACGAGCAATTACAAGGCATTGACGAGCAAATACCAGGCATTGTCTAGCTAATACAATGCATTGACGAGCAAATACAAGGCATTGACGAGCAAATACAAGGCATTGACGAGCATATACAAGGCATTGACGAGCAAATAGAAGGCATTGACTAGCAAATACAAGGCATTGACGAGCAAATACAAGGCATTGACGAGCAAATACAAGGCATCAACGAGCAAATACCAGGCATTGTCTAGCAAATACAATGCATTGACGAGCAAATACAAGGCATCAACGAGCAAATACAAGGCATTGACGAGCAAATAAAAGGCATCGACGAGCAAATACAGGGCATTGACGAGCAAATACAAGGTATTGAGGTGCAAATACAAGGCATTGACTAGCAAATCAATGCATTGACGAGCAAATACAAGGCATTGACGAGCAAATACAATGCATTGACGAGCAAATACAAGGTATTGACTAGCAAATACAAGGCATCAACGAGCAAATACTAGGCATAGACTAGCAAATACAAGGCATTGACGAGCAAATACAAGGCATCAACGACCAAATACAAAGGCATTGAATAGCAAATACAAGGCATCAACGAGCAATTACAAGGCATTGACGAGCAAATACCAGGCATTGTCTAGCTAATACAATGCATTGACGAGCAAATACAAGGCATTGACGAGCAAATACAAGGCATTGGCGAGCATATACAAGGCATTGACGAGCAAATAGAAGGCATTGACTAGCAAATACAAGGCATTGATGAGCAAATACAAGGCATTGACGAGCAAATACAAGGCATCAACGAGCAAATACCAGGCATTGTCTAGCAAATACAATGCATTGACGAGCAAATACAAGGCATCAACGAGCAAATACAAGGCATTGACGAGCAAATAAAAGGCATCGACGAGCAAATACAAGGCATCGACGAGCAAATACAAGGCATTGACGAGCAAATACAAGGCATTGACTAGCTAATACAATGCATTGACGAGCAAATACAAGGCATTGACTAGCAAATACAAGGCATCAACGAGCAAATACTAGGCATAGACTAGCAAATACAAGGCATTGACGAGCAAATACAAGGCATTGACGAGCAAATACAAGGCCTTGAATAGCAAATACAAGGCATGGACGAGCAAATACAAGGCATCAACGAGCAAATACAAGACATCAACGAGAAAATACAAGGCATCAACGAGAAAATACATGGCATCAACGAGCAAATACAAGGCATTGACGAGCAAATACAAGGCATTGACGAGCAAATACAAGGCATTGACTAGCAAATACAAGGCATTGACTAGCAAATACAAGGCATTGACTTGCAAATACAAGGCATCGAAGAGCAAATACAAGGCATTGACGAGCAAATACAAGGCATTGACGAGCAAATACAAGGTATTGACGAGCAAATACAAGGGATTGACGAGCAAATACAAGCATTGACGAGCAAATACAAGGCATCAACGAGCAAATACAAGGCATTGAATGGCAAATACAAGGCATCAACGAGCAATTACAAGGCATTGACGAGCAAATACCAGGCATTGTCTAGCTAATACAATGCATTGACGAGCAAATACAAGGCATTGACGAGCAAATACAAGGCATTGACGAGCATATACAAGGCATTGACGAGCAAATAGAAGGCATTGACTAGCAAATACAAGGCATTGACGAGCAAATACAAGGCATTGACGAGCAAATACAAGGCATCAACGAGCAAATACCAGGCATTGTCTAGCAAATACAATGCATTGACGAGCAAATACAAGGCATCAACGAGCAAATACAAGGAATTGACGAGCAAATAAAAGGCATCGACGAGCAAATACAGGGCATTGACGAGCAAATACAAGGTATTGAGGTGCAAATACAAGGCATTGACTAACGAGCAAATCAATGCATTGACGAGCAAATACAAGGCATTGACGAGCAAATACAATGCATTGACGAGCAAATACAAGGTATTGACTAGCAAATACAAGGCATCAACGAGCAAATACTAGGCATAGACTAGCAAATACAAGGCATTGACGAGCAAATACAAGGCATCAACGACCAAATACAAAGGCATTGAATAGCAAATACAAGGCATCAACGAGCAATTACAAGGCATTGACGAGCAAATACCAGGCATTGTCTAGCTAATACAATGCATTGACGAGCAAATACAAGGCATTGACGAGCAAATACAAGGCATTGGCGAGCATATACAAGGCATTGACGAGCAAATAGAAGGCATTGACTAGCAAATACAAGGCATTGATGAGTAAATACAAGGCATTGACGAGCAAATACAAGGCATCAACGAGCAAATACCAGGCATTGTCTAGCAAATACAATGCATTGACGAGCAAATACAAGGCATCAACGAGCAAATACAAGGAATTGACGAGCAAATAAAAGGCATCGACGAGCAAATACAGGGCATTGACGAGCAAATACAAGGTATTGAGGTGCAAATACAAGGCATTGACTAGCAAATCAATGCATTGACGAGCAAATACAAGGCATTGACGAGCAAATACAATGCATTGACGAGCAAATACAAGGTATTGACTAGCAAATACAAGGCATCAACGAGCAAATACTAGGCATAGACTAGCAAATACAAGGCATTGACGAGCAAATACAAGGCATCAACGACCAAATACAAAGGCATTGAATAGCAAATACAAGGCATCAACGAGCAATTACAAGGCATTGACGAGCAAATACCAGGCATTGTCTAGCTAATACAATGCATTGACGAGCAAATACAAGGCATTGACGAGCAAATACAAGGCATTGGCGAGCATATACAAGGCATTGACGAGCAAATAGAAGGCATTGACTAGCAAATACAAGGCATTGATGAGTAAATACAAGGCATTGACGAGCTAATACAAGGCATCAACGAGCAAATACCAGGCATTGTCTAGCAAATACAATGCATTGACGAGCAAATACAAGGCATCAACGAGCAAATACAAGGCATTGACGAGCAAATAAAAGGCATCGACGAGCAAATACAAGGCATCGACGAGCAAATACAAGGCATTGACGAGCAAATACAAGGCATTGACTAGCTAATACAATGCATTGACGAGCAAATACAAGGCATTGACGAGCAAATACAATGCATTGACGAGCAAATACAAGGCATTGACTAATAAATACAAGGCATAAACGAGCAAATACTAGGCATAGACTAGCAAATACAAGGCATTGACGAGGAAATACAAGGCATTGACGAGCAAATACAAGGAATCAACGAGCAAATACAAGGCATTGAATAGCAAATACAAGGCATCAACGAGCAATTACAAGGCATTGACGAGCAAATACAATGCATTGACTACCAAATACAAGGCATTGACGAGCAAATACAAGGCATCAACGAGCAAATACAAAGGCATTGAAATACAAGGCATCGACGAGCAATTACAAGGCATTGACGAGCAAATACAATGCATTGACGAGCAAATACAAGGCACTGACTAGCAAATACAAGGCATCAACGAGCAAATACAAGGCACTGACTAGCAAATACAAGGCATCAACGAGCAAATACAAGGCATTGACTAGCAAATACAAGGCATCAACGAGCAAATACAAGGCATTGACTAGCAAATACAAGGTATTGAGGAGCAAATACAAGGCATTGAATAGCAAATACAATCCATCAACGGGCAAATGCAAGGCATTGACTAGAAAATCAATGCATCGACGAGCAAATACAAGGCATTGACGAGCAAATACAATGCATCGACGAGCAAATACAAGGCATCGACGAGCAAATACAAGGCACGAACGAGTTTACAAGGTATTGACGAGCAAATACAAGGCATTGACGAGCAAATACAAGGCATTGACGAGCAAATAGAAGGCATCAACGAGAAAATACAAGGCTTTGAATAGCAAATACAAAGAATTGACGAGCATATTTACAAGGCATTAACGAGTAAATACAAGGCATCAGCGAGTAAAACAAGGCGAAAAACGAGCAAATACAAGGCATCAACGAGCACATAGAAGGCATTGACTAGCAAATACAATGCATTGACGAGCAAATACAAGGCATTGACTATCAAATACAAGGCATTAACGAGCAAATACAAGGCATTGACGAGCAAATACAATGCCACGACTAGCAAATACAAGGCATTGACGAGCAAATACAAGGCATCAACGAGCAAATACAAGGCATTGAATAGCAAATACAAGGCATCAACGAGCAATTACAAGGCATTGACGAGCAAATACAATGCATTGACGAGCAAATACAAGGCACTGACTAGCAAATACAAGGCATTGACGAGCAAATACAAGGCATCAACGAGCAAATACAAGGCTTTGAATAGCAAATATAAATAATTGACGAGCATATTTACAAGGCATTAACGAGTAAATACAAGGCATCAACGAGCAAAACAAGGCGAAAAACGAGCAAATACAAGGCATCAACGAGCACATAGAAGGCATTGACTAGCAAATACAATGCATTGACGAGCAAATACAAGGCATTGACTATCAAATACAAGGCATCAACGAGCAAATACAAGGCATTGACGAGCAAATACAATGCATTGACTAGCAAATACAAGGCATTGACGAGCAAATACAAGGCATCAACGAACAAATACAAGGCATTGAATAGCAAATACAAGGCATCAACGAGCAATTACAAGGCATTGACAAGCAAATACAATGCATTGACGAGCAAATACAAGGCACTGACTAGCAAATACAATGCATCGACGAGCAAATACATGGCATCGACGAGCAAATACAATGCATTGACTAGCAAATACAAGGCATTGACGAGCAAATACAAGGCATTGACGAGCAAATACAAGGGATTGACGAGCAAATACAAGGCATCGACGAGAAAATACAAGGCATGAACGAGTTTACAAGGTATTGACGAGCAAATACAAGGCATTGACGAGCAAATACAAGGCATTGACGAGCAAATACAAGGCATCAACGAGCAAATACAAGGCTTTGAATAGCAAATACAAAGAATTGACGAGCATATTTACAAGGCATTAACGAGTAAATACAAGGCATCAACGAGCAAAACAAGGCGAAAAACGAGCAAATACAAGGCATCAACGAGCACATAGAAGCCATTGACTAGCAAATACAATGCATTGACGAGCAAATACAAGGCATTGAATAGCAAATACAAGGCATCAACGAGCAATTACAAGGCATTGACGAGCAAATACAATGCATTGACTACCAAATACAAGGCATTGATGAGCAAATACAAGGCATCAACGAGCAAATACAAAGGCATTGAATAGCAAATACAAGGCATCGACGAGCAATTACAAGGCATTGACGAGCAAATACAATGCATTGACGAGCAAATACAAGGCACTGACTATCAAATACAAGGCATCAACGAGCAAATACAAGGCACTGACTAGCAAATTCAAGGCATCAACGAGCAAATACAAGGCATTGACTAGCAAATACAAGGCATCAACGAGCAAATACAAGGCATTGACTAGCAAATACAAGGTATTGAGGAGCAAATACAAGGTATTGACTAGCAAATACAATCCATCAACGGGCAAATGCAAGGCATTGACTAGCAAATCAATGCATCGACGAGCAAATACAAGGCATTGACGAGCAAATACAATGCATCGACGAGCAAATACAAGGCATCGACGAGCAAACACAATGCATTGACTAGCAAATACAAGGCATCGACGAGCAAATATAAGGCACGAACGAGTTTACAATGTATTGACGAGCAAATACAAGGCATTGACGAGCAAATACAAGGCATTGACGAGCAAATAGAAGGCATCAACGAGAAAATACAAGGCTTTGAATAGCAAATACAAAGAATTGACGAGCATATTTACAAGGCATTAACGAGTAAATACAAGGCATCAGCGAGCAAAACAAGGCGAAAAACGAGCAAATACAAGGCATCAACGAGCACATAGAAGGCATTGACTAGCAAATACAATGCATTGACGAGCAAATACAAGGCATTGACTATCAAATACAAGGCATTAACGAGCAAATATAAGGTATTGACGAGCAAATACAATGCATTGACTAGCAAATACAAGGCATTGACGAGCAAATACGAGGCATCAACGAGCAAATACAAGGCATTGAATAGCAAATACAAGGCATCAACGAGCAATTACAAGGCATTGACGAGCAAATACATCAACGAGCAATTACAAGGCATTGACGAGCAAATACAATGCATGACGAGCAAATACAAGGCATTGACTAGCAAATACAAGGCATTGACGAGCAAATACAAGGCATTGACGAGCAAATACAATTGATTGACGAGCAAATACAAGGCATCGACGAGCAAATACAAGGCATGAACGAGTTTACAAGGTATTGACAAGCAAATACAAGGCATTGACGAGCAAATACAAGGCATTGACGAGCAAATACAAGGCATCAACGAGCAAATACAAGGCTTTGAATAGCAAATATAAATAATTGACGAGCATATTTACAAGGCATTAACGAGTAAATACAAGGCATCAACGAGCAAAACAAGGCGAAAAACGAGCAAATACAAGGCATCAACGAGCACATAGAAGGCATTGACTAGCAAATACAATGCATTGACGAGCAAATACAAGGCATTGACTATCAAATACAAGGCATCAACGAGCAAATACAAGGCATTGACGAGCAAATACAATGCATTGACTAGCAAATACAAGGCATTGACGAGCAAATACAAGGCATCAACGAGCAAATACAAGGCATTGAATAGCAAATACAAGGCATCAACGAGCAATTACAAGGCATTGACGAGCAAATACAATGCATTGACGAGCAAATACAAGGCACTGACTAGCAAATACAAGGCATTGACGAGCAAATACAAGGCATTGACGAGCAAATACAATTGATTGACGAGCAAATACAAGGCATCGACGAGCAAATACAAGGCATGAACGAGTTTACAAGGTATTGACGAGCAAATACAAGGCATTGACGAGCAAATACAAGGCATTGACGAGCAAATACAAGGCATCAACGAGCAAATACAAGGCTTTGAATAGCAAATACAAAGAATTGACGAGCATATTTACAAGGCATTAACGAGTAAATACAAGGCATCAACGAGCAAAACAAGGCGAAAAACGAGCAAATACAAGGCATCAACGAGCACATAGAAGGCATTGACTAGCAAATACAATGCATTGACGAGCAAATACAAGGCATTGACTATCAAATACAAGGCATCAACGAGCAAATACAAGGCATTGAATAGCAAATACAAGGCATCAACGAGCAATTACAAGGCACTGACGAGCAAATACAATGCATTGACGAGCAAATACAAGGCACTGACTAGCAAATACAATGCATCGACGAGCAAATACATGGCATCGACGAGCAAATACAATGCATTGACTAGCAAATACAAGGCATTGACGAGCAAATACAAGGCACTGACGAGCAAATACAATGCATTGACGAGCAAATACAAGGCACTGACTAGCAAATACAATGCATCGACGAGCAAATACAAGGCATTGACGAGCAAATACAATTGATTGACGAGCAAATACAAGGCATCGACGAGCAAATACAAGGCATGAACGAGTTTACAAGGTATTGACAAGCAAATACAAGGCATTGACGAGCAAATACAAGGCATTGACGAGCAAATACAAGGCATCAACGAGCAAATACAAGGCTTTGAATAGCAAATATAAATAATTGACGAGCATATTTACAAGGCATTAACGAGTAAATACAAGGCATCAACGAGCAAAACAAGGCGAAAAACGAGCAAATACAAGGCATCAACGAGCACATAGAAGGCATTGACTAGCAAATACAATGCATTGACGAGCAAATACAAGGCATTGACTATCAAATACAAGGCATCAACGAGCAAATACAAGGCATTGAATAGCAAATACAAGGCATCAACTAGCAATTACAAGGCACTGACGAGCAAATACAATGCATTGACGAGCAAATACAAGGCACTGACTAGCAAATACAATGCATCGACGAGCAATACATGGCATCGACGAGCAAATACAATGCATTGACTAGCAAATACAAGGCATTGACGAGCAAATACAAGGCATTGACGAGCAAATACAATGCATTGACGAGCAAATACAAGGCACTGACTAGCAAATACAATGCATCGACGAGCAAATACAAGGCATTGACGAGCAAATACAATTGATTGACGAGCAAATACAAGGCATCGACGAGAAAATACAAGGCATGAACGAGTTTACAAGGTATTGACAAGCAAATACAAGGCATTGACGAGCAAATACAAGGCATTGACGAGCAAATACAAGGCATCAACGAGCAAATACAAGGCTTTGAATAGCAAATATAAATAATTGACGAGCATATTTACAAGGCATTAACGAGTAAATACAAGGCATCAACGAGCAAAACAAGGCGAAAAACGAGCAAATACAAGGCATCAACGAGCACATAGAAGGCATTGACTAGCAAATACAATGCATTGACGAGCAAATACAAGGCATTGACTATCAAATACAAGGCATCAACGAGCAAATACAAGGCATTGACGAGCAAATACAATGCATTGACTAGCAAATACAAGGCATTGACGAGCAAATACAAGGCATCAACGAGCAAATACAAGGCATTGAATAGCAAATACAGGGCATCAACGAGCAATTACAAGGCATTGACAAGCAAATACAATGCATTGACGAGCAAATACAAGGCACTGACTAGCAAATACAATGCATCGACGAGCAAATACATGGCATCGACGAGCAAATACAATGCATTGACTAGCAAATACAAGGCATTGACGAGCAAATACAAGGCATTGACGAGCAAATACAAGGGATTGACGAGCAAATACAAGCCATCGACGAGAAAATACAAGGCATGAACGAGTTTACAAGGTATTGACGAGCAAATACAAGGCATTGACGAGCAAATACAAGGCATTGACGAGCAAATACAAGGCATCAACGAGCAAATACAAGGCTTTGAATAGCAAATACAAAGAATTGACGAGCATATTTACAAGGCATTAACGAGTAAATACAAGGCATCAACGAGCAAAACAAGGCGAAAAACGAGCAAATACAAGGCATCAACGAGCACATAGAAGGCATTGACTAGCAAATACAATGCATTGACGAGCAAATACAAGGCATTGACTATCAAATACAAGGCATCAACGAGCAAATACAAGGCATTGAATAGCAAATACAAGGCATCAACGAGCAATTACAAGGCACTGACGAGCAAATACAATGCATTGACGAGCAAATACAAGGCACTGACTAGCAAATACAATGCATCGACGAGCAAATACATGGCATCGACGAGCAAATACAATGCATTGACTAGCAAATACAAGGCATTGACGAGCAAATACAAGGCATTGACGAGCAAATACAAGGGATTGACGAGCAAATACAAGGCATTGCCAGCAAATACAAGGCATCAACGAGCAAATACAAGGCATTGAATGGCAAATACAAGGCATCAACGAGCAATTACAAGGCATTGACGAGCAAATACCAGGCATTGACGAGCAAATAGAAGGCATTGACTAGCAAATACAAGGCATTGACGAGCAAATACAAGGCATTGATGAGCAAATACAAGGCATCAACGAGTAAATACCAGGCATTGTCTAGCAAATACAATGCATTGACGAGCAAATACAAGGCATCAACGAGCAAATACAAGGCATTGACGAGCAAATAAAAGGCATCGACGAGCAAATACAAGGCATCGACGAGCAAATACAAGGCATCGACGAGCAAATACAAGGCATTGACTAGCAAATACAAGGCATTGACGAGCAAATACAAGGTATTGAGGTGCAAATACAAGGCATTGACTAGCAAATCAATGCATTGACGAGCAAATACAAGGCATTGACGAGCAAATACAATGCATTGACGAGCAAATACAAGGCATTGACTAGCAAATACAAGGCATCAACGAGCAAATACTAGGCATTGACTAGCAAATACAATAAATTAACTAGCAAATACAAGGCATCGACGAGCAAATACAAGGAATGAACGAGTTTACAAGGCATTGACGAGCAAATACAAGGCATTGACGAGCAAATACAAGGCATTGACGAGCAAATAGAAGGCATCAACGAGCAAATACAAGGCATTGAATAGCAAATACAAAGAATTGACGAGCAAATACACGGCATCAACGATAACATACAAGGCATCAACGAGCAAATACAAGGCATCAACGAGCAAATACAAGGCATCAACGAGCACATACAAGGCATTGACGAGCAAATAGAAGGCACTGACGAGCAAATACAAGGCATTGACGAGCAAATACAAGGCATTGACGAGCAAATACAAGGCACCAACGAGCAAATACAAGCCATTGAATAGCAAATACAAAGCATTGACGAGCAAATACAAGCCATCAACGAGCAAATACAAGGCATCAACGAGCAAATACAAGGCATCAACGAGCAAATACAAGGCATCAACGAGCAAATACAAGGCATCAACGAGCCAATACAAGGCATTGAATAGCAAATACAAGGCATCAACGAGCAAATACTAGGCATTGACTAGCAAATACAATGCATTGACTAGCAAATACAAGGCATCGACGAGCAAATACAACGCATGAACGAGTTTACAAGGCATTGACGAGCAAATACAAGGCATTGACGAGCAAATACAAGGCATTGACGAGCAAATAGAAGGCATCAACGAGCAAATACAGGGCATTGAATAGCAAATACAAATAATTGACGAGCAAATACACGGCATCAACGATAAAATACAAGGCATCAACGAGCAAATACAAGGCATCAACGAGCAAATACAAGGCATCAACGAGCAAATACAAGGCATCAACGAGCACATACAAGGCATTGACGAGCAAATACAAGGCACTGACGAGCAAATACAAGGCATTGGCGAGCAAATACAAGGCATTGACGAGCAAATATAAGGCATCAACAGGGGCGGATTTAGCATTAGTCAAATAAGTCAGATGACTAAGGTGAAAAATTCTCAAAGAGAAAAGAAGAGAACTTAAAATTTTCATAAAACAATTATAACATTTTTGCATGAATATGATTAATGGACCGCGTCGCGGTACGATAGCGATGAACGACCTTCAATCCTCGCAAAAGCGGCAAAGCTTCCTTCAAAATATTAATTATTTTGTATAATTATTTATAACTTCACAACTCGTCAGGTATTCAACCTGGATGCGTTAAATTTAGGGCCCGTAATTCCGCTTATCAGGCAAACACACCTGCAGATCAGTCAAAATGGCTTGCGCTGATTGGTTTAGAGTGATTTTGCCGAACTTGCCCCGTCTTAGCCATTCCGATTGGTCAAAAAGGCCCGCAAAACACCTACAGATCAGTCAAAACAAGGCAAATGGGTTGAAAAAGCCTGCAGATACACCCACAGATCAGTCAAAATAGCGTGTACTGATTGGTTTAGCACTTTCTGCCCTTACTCCTTGACTTAGTACCTGATCGAAGTACGTCAAGTCTGTTCTGTTCGATAATGGCTTCCACAAGCGTGTTCGAATGCGCGGTTTCTGCTTTAGAAAGCAACGACGACGTTTTATTGTGGCAAATGTGCAGTGATTTGTCGGCAAAGGTACATTTTCCCATGATTGGGCGCAGTAGTGCACAGGGATTTCGGAGCAGAGTCATACATTCCTCTGTTATGCTACAGCTGACAAGTCAAACTAAAGGAGTCTTGCATTGCTCTATTAAGTCTAAGGTGAGTGAATAATCTATTATTTTAGCGTTCTCGTTCAATATTACTTTTACTAGTCTACTACGATCGTCTATGTACCGTGAATTATTTAAATTCGACGGAAAGTCAACTTATTTATTGTAATTTGACTTGGTATAATAATAATTTTAATTAGTAAAGTTGATTTCGAACATTTTAATAACAGTGATACCACTTATTATTCTATAAGAAATCTGCTGTTTGGTTTGTTTGTTTCAATGTTTCCTTTCCATATCAATTGACTTGGAATGAATAATTATTTTATGTTATGTCTGAATTATATAGATCTGAAGCCTCTGGGAATTGCTTATATATACAGCTAGCTGTTTCTTTGGCAATGGTAGGTGATAATTCTCTTACTGTGGATCTTCGAGCTGTAACATCGATTTATTCTGCCTCTGTCTGTGTCTCACAAAGCATTTGATTCTGGTCTCTCATGTACTACCAGGGTTATTTTCAGTTCACAAGCTACATCTTTCCAAAATGCGAGTATGATGTTGCTTCTTATAGTTATAGGGAGAGAGTCAAAGGTATGAGCAACTTGCAAATTGAGATGTTGATTAAGAATGATTTTAGACTTGATAAGTCATACCCTACTCAAAAAACCAATGGGAGGAGTTTTCTTTGTAAATGGCTTGAATTACAGTACATCCATGGTTATGTTATTCTTTTAGTGTAAATGGTGCTTTTTGTCGTTCCTGTGTTTTGTTTGGCAATAAGTTACTAAGGAAAGCTCATTGAATTCAAAACTTATTTGCTGAACCAGTTAAATATTGTTATGATGCCACTTGTTGTTTTAAGTATCATACCGGCACCAAAGGTACTGTAGTTCTAAAGAATGCTTGCATGAAAATACATCAGCTATTTTCACATCTATTATCACATCTACAGTATTATTAATCAATTGTCAGGAAAAAGCCAACCAATTTGAAATTTGCTGATTAGCACACTAATTTCTTCTTTTCAGTTTATAGTACTCTAGAATATTCTTGATATGACCCTTCCTGTTACTCAGTTACTGCAAGGAAAGAATAATGATATTTTAGATGGTTTAGAATTGATTCAGGCCCTTAAGAATTTAGCTATGACAGCACAAAATCAGATTAATCATTATCATGCTCAGTCGTAATAATCAGGCTGTTTCTTTAGCTTCAACAGTTGACATTGAGGAATCTATGCCAATCCTGGCTCCTGCTACTACAGTAATGCTTCTGAGTATTACAAGCGTACCATTACAATCCCTGAGTTGGAATTGTGGCAGACATATTGGGTTGCCAGCGTTGCCTATACAGGTTCACATCCCAGTAGTGTTGCCACTTTTGATTCTTTGCATGTTGCAAACATTAAAGTTAGCTACTCTTCCTGTCACTTCCTGTGTGTGAGCAATCTTTTTAGCCATGCTTAGGAATTAAAAAACTACACAAGAAGCACCATTACTTTTTTATGGCTGAGCATTGATGGAATTCATCAAGAAATAAAGCATTCTGTTCAGAAAGTCATTGACAAATTTGCAGCTGACAACAGAATAATTGAATTGATTTGATGACCTTTAACACACATTTTAATAATTTAATTCAATATTTGACTATTTAATTACTTCACTAATTACTGGATAGATGTTCTGTAAAACCTAGGCTACTGCAAAGATACTGTATATAACCTTCATATGATTCATTTTATACATCTACAGTCTGAAAGCCATTTGCAATTATCTTTCCCAATAAATAAATAGACTTACATTTAAGTTGTCTGTGTCTTTAATTGAAATTTAAAATTAATTACAAAATAATAGTTAAAAAGTAATGTATCAAGAGTTATTTAGATGTTAGATTAATGTTAGATTGGCCAGGATAATGTAGAGAGTTGACCATCTCTATGTCCATGAACTGTTCCATTATGGTCATAAATAAAAGCTTCTTTTAAACCAGACATTGTCTGCAGCTTGGGTAGAGGTGTAAAAGGCAAGTATCTGGCACCTTAAAACCAGACAGCTCAAAGGTGAGAGTTACTTGGGTTAGGGTGGGTTGGTGTGGGTGGTGGCTCATTGATTTGGGATTAAATTGGCCAGGATAATGTAGAGGATTGAGCTCCTCTATGGCTCTATGTCCATGAAATGTTCCATTATGGTCACTTGGGTTGAGGTGCAAAAGGCAGGTATCTGGTGCCTGAAAACCAGACAGCTCTGGGTAAGTATGAGAAGGAAAACTCTGATTTCAAACCCTTGGACCTGTCCATGTCAGATTCACTGACTGCAACAATGTGTTACTGTGTTTGACGCATTTCCTAGGCATGGTGATGAGCTCTGATATAGAGCGAAACAGCCAATATTTTTATGATATGTGAGGCTACATTATCAAAGTTCGAATTGGACAAAAAAAATTCAGAAAAATAATAAAATGTTTCATAAAAAAACAGGTTTGAAAACATTAAAATAAATACTCAAAAGCGCTGTCAGATCGTGGGAAATGCCATTTCAGAGACCCAAATTCAAAAAAAATCCGGGGGGGCATGCCCCCGTACCCCCCTTCATATGTTCACCCCGCCATTTTGACTAAGGTATTGAATTTCCTAGATCCGCCCCTGCATCAACGAGCAAATACAAGCCATTGAATAGCAAATACAAAACATTGACGAGCAAATACAAGGCATCAACGAGCAAATACAAGGCATCAACGAGTAAATACAAGGCATCAACGAGCAAATACAAGGCATCAACGAGCAAATACAAGGCATCAACGAGCACATACAAGGCATTGACGATCAAACACAAGGCATCAACGAGCAAATACAAGGCATTGACTAGCGAATACAAGGCATTGACCAGCAAATACAAGGCATTGAATAGCAAATACAAGGCTTCAACGCGCAAATACAAGGCATTGACGAGCAAATACAAGGCATCGACGAGCAAATACAAGGCATCGACGAGCAAATAAAAGGCATCAACGAGCAAATACAAGGCATCGACGAGCAAATACTAGGCATTGACTAGCAAATACAATGCATTGACTAGCAAATACAAGGCATCCACGAGCAAATACAAGGCATGAACGAGTTTACAAGGCATTGACGAGCAAATACAAGGCATTGACGAGCAAATACAAGGCATTGACGAGCAAATAGAAGGCATCAACGAGCAAATACAAGGCATTGAATAGCAAATACAAATAATTGACGAGCAAATACACGGCATCAACGATAACATACAAGGCACCAACGAGCAAATACAAGGCATCAACGAGCAAATACAAGGCATCAACGAGCACATACAAGGCATTGACGAGCAAATAGAAGGCACTGAAGAGCAAATACAAGGCATTGACGAGCAAATACAAGGCATTGACGAGCAAATACAAGGCATCAACGAGCAAATACAAGCCATTGAATAGCAAATACAAAGCATTGACGAGCAAATACAAGCCATCAACGAGCAAATACAAGGCATCAACGAGCAAATACAAGGCATCAACGAGCAAATACAAGGCATCAACGAGCAAATACAAGGCATTGAATAGCAAATACAAGGCATCAACGAGCAAATACTAGGCATTGACTAGCAAATACGATGCATTGACTAGCAAATACAAGGCATCGACGAGCAAATACAACGCATGAACGAGTTTACAAGGCATTGACGAGCAAATACAAGGCATTGACGAGCAAATACAAGGCATTGACGAGCAAATACAAGGCATTGACGAGCAAATAGAAGGCATCAACGAGCAAATACAAGGCATTGAATAGCAAATACAAGGCATCAACGAGCAAATACTCGGCATCAACGATAAAATACAAGGCATCAACGAGCAAATACAAGGCATCAACGAGCAAATACAAGGCATCAACGAGCAAATACAAGGCATCAACGAGCAAATACAAGGCATCAACGAGCACATACAAGGCATTGACGAGCAAATACAAGGCACTGACGAGCAAATACAAGGCATTGACGAGCAAATACAAGGCATTGACGAGCAAATATAACGCATCAACGAGCAAATACAAGCCATTGAATAGCAAATACAATGCATTGGCGAGCAAAGAAAATGCATTGACAAACAAATACAAGGCATCAACAAGCAAATACTAGCCATTGACGAGCAAACACAAGGCATTGACCAGCAAATACAAGGCATTGACTAGCAAATACAAGGCATCAACAAGCAAATACAAGGCATTGATAAGCAAATACAAGGCATCGACGAGCAAATACAAGGGATTGACTGGCAAATACAAGGCATCCTCGAGCAAATACAAGGCATTGACGAGCAAATACAAGGCATTGACTAGCAAATACAATGCATTGACTAGCAAATACAATGCATCAACGAGCAAATCCAAGGCATCAACGCGCAAATACAAGGCATCAACGAGCACATACAAGGCATTGACGAGCAAATACAAGGCACTGACGAGCAAATACAAGGCATTGACGAGCAAATACAAGGCATTGACGAGCAAATATAAGGCATCAACGAGCAAATACAAGCCATTGAATAGCAAATACAAAACATTGACGAGCAAATACAAGGCATCAATGAGCAAATACAAGGCATCAACGAGTAAATACAAGGCATCAACGAGCAAATACAAGGCATCAATGAGCAAATACAAGGCATCAACGAGCACATACAAGGCATTGACGAGCAAACACAAGGCATCAACGAGCAAATACAAGGCATTGACTAGCGAATACAAGGCATTGACAAGCAAATACAAGGCATTGAATAGCAAATACAAGGAATCAACGCGCAAATACAAGGCATTGACGAGCAAATACAAGGCATCGACGAGCAAATACAAGGCATCGACGAGCAAATAAAAGGCATCAACGAGCAAATACAAGGCATCGACGAGCAAATACAAGGCATTGACGAGCAAATACAATGCATTGGCGAGCAAATACAATGCATTGACAAACAAATACAAGGCATCAACAAGCAAATACAAGGCATTGACGAGCAAACACTATGCATTGACTAGCAAATACAGGGCATTGACTAGCAAATACAAGGCATCAACAAGCAAATACAAGGCATTGATGAGCAAATACAAGGCATTGACGAGCAAATACAAGGGATTGACTGGCAAATACAAGGCATCCTCGAGCAAATACAAGGCATTGACGAGCAAATACAAGGCATTGACCAGCAAATACAATGCATTGACTAGCAAATACAATGCATCAACGAGCAAATCCAAGGCATTGACGAGCAAATACAAGGCATTGACTAGCAAATACAAGGCATTGACCAGCAAATACAAGGCATCGACGAGCAAATACAAGGCATTGACGAGCAAATACAATGCATTGACTAGCAAATACAATGCTTTGACTAGCTAATACAATGCATCAACGAGCAAATACAAGGCATTGACGAGCAAATACAAGGCATTGACTAGCAAATACAAGGCATTGACCAGCAAATACAAGGCATCGACGAGCAAATACAAGGCATCGATGAGCAAATACAAGGCATTTACTAGCAAATACAAGACATTGACGAGCAAATACAAGGCATTGACGAGCAAATACAAGTCACTGACGAGCAAATACAAGGCATTGACGAGCAAATACAAGGCATTGACGAGCAAATACAATGCATTGGCGAGCAAATACAATGCATTGACAAGCAAATACAAGGCATCAACAAGCAAATACAAGGCATTGACGAGCAAATACAAGGCATTGACTAGCAAATACAAGGCATCAACGAGCAAATACAAGTCATCAACGAGCAAATACAAGGCATTGACGAGCAAATACAAGGGATTGACTAGCAAATACAAGGCATCGACGAGCAAATACAAGGCATTGACGAGCAAATACAAGGCATTGTTGGGCAAATACAAGACATTGACGAGCAAATACAAGGCATCGACGAGCAAATACAAGGCATTGACGAGCAAATACAAGGCATTGACTAGCAAATACAAGGCATTGACGAGCAAATACAATGCATCAACGAGCAAATACGAGGCATCGACTAGCAAATACAAGGCATTGACGAGAAAATAGAATGCATTGAGCAAATACAAGGCATCGACAAGGAAATACAAGGCATCGACGAGCAAATATCAAGGCATTGACGAGCAAGTACAAGGCATTGACGAGCAAATACAAGGCATTCACGAGCAAATACAAGGCATCAACGAGCAAATACAAGGCATCGACTAGCAAATACAAGGCATCAACGAGCAAATACAAGTCATCAACGAGCAAATACAAGGCATTGACGAGCAAATACAAGGGATTGACTAGCAAATACAAGGCATCGACGAGCAAATACAAGGCATTGACGAGCAAATACAAGGCATTGTTGGGCAAATACAAGGCATTGACGAGCAAATACAAGGCATCGACGAGCAAATACAAGGCATTGACGAGCAAATACAAGGCATTGACTAGCAAATACAAGGCATTGACGAGCAAATACAATGCATCAACGAGCAAATACGAGGCATCGACTAGCAAATACAAGGCATTGACGAGAAAATAGAATGCATTGAGCAAATACAAGGCATCGACAAGGAAATACAAGGCATCGACGAGCAAATATCAAGGCATTGACGAGCAAGTACAAGGCATTGACGAGCAAATACAAGGCATTCACGAGCAAATACAAGGCATCAACGAGCAAATACAAGGCATCGACTAGCAAATACAAGGCATCAACGAGCAAATACAAGGCATTGACTAGCAAATACAAGGCATTGACGAGCAAATACAATGCATTGGCGAGCAAATACAATGCATTGACAAACAAATACAAGGCATCAACAAGCAAATACAAGCCATTGACGAGCAAACACAAGGCATTGACTAGCAAATACAAGGCATTGACTAGCAAATACAAGCCATCAACAAGCAAATACAAGGCATTGATGAGCAAATACAAGGCATTGACGAGCAAATACAAGGGATTGACTGGCAAATACAAGGCATCGACGAGCAAATACAAGGCATTGACGAGCAAATATAAGGCATTGACTAGCAAATACAATGCATTTACTAGCAAATACAATGCATCAACGAGCAAATACAAGGCATTGACGAGCAAATACAAGGCATTCACTAGCAAATACAAGGCATTGACCAGCAAATACAAGGCATTGACGAGCAAATACAAGGCATTGACGAGCAAATACAAGGCATCAACGAGCAAATACAAGGAATTGACTAGCAAATACAAGGCATTGACGAGCAAATACAATTCATTGACGAGCATATACAAGGCATTTACTAGCAAATACAAGACATTGACGAGCAAATACAAGGCATTGACGAGCAAATACAAGGCACTGGCGAGCGAATAAAATGCATTGACGAGCAAATACAAGGCATTGACGAGCAAATACAAGGCATCAACGAACAAATAGAAGGCATTAACGAGCAAATACAAGGCATTGACTAGCAAATACAAGGCATTGACTAGCAAATACAAGGCATTGACGAGCAAATACAATTCATTGACGATCAAATACAAGGCATTGACGAGCAAATACAATGCATTGACGAGCAAATACAAGGCATTGATGAGCAAATACAAGGCATTGACTAGCAAATACAATGCATCAACGAGCAAATACAAGGCATCGACTAGCAAATACAAGGCATCAACGAGCAAATACAAGGCATTGACGAGCAAATACAAGGCATTGACTAGCAAATACAATGCATTGACTAGCAAATACAATGCATGAACGAGCAAATCCAAGGCATTGACGAGCAAATACAAGGCATTGACTAGCAAATACAAGGCATTGACCAGCAAATACGAGACATCGACGAGCAAATACAAGGCATTGACGAGCAAATACAATGCATTGACTAGCAAATACAATGCATTGACTAGCAAATACAAGGCACCAACGAGCAAATACAAGGCATTGAATAGCAAATACAAGGCATCAACGCGCAAATACAAGGCATTGACGAGCAAATACAAGGAATCGACGAGCAAATACAAGGCATCGACGAGCAAATACTAGGCATTGACGAGCAAATAAAAGGCATCGACGAGCAAATACAAGGCATTGACGAGCAAATACGAGGCATCGACGAGCAAATACGAGGCATCGACGAGCAAATACAAGGCATTGACGAGCAAATACGAGGCATCGACGAGCAAATACAAGGCATTGTTGAGCAAATACAAGGCATTGACGAGCAAATACTAGGCATCGACGAGCAAATACAAGGCATTGACTAGCAAATACAAGACATTGACGAGCAAATACAAGGCATTGACGAGCAAATACAATGCATTGACGAGCAAATACAATGCATTGACGAGCAAATACAAGGTATTGACGAGCAAATACAAGGCATTGACTAGCAAATACAAGGCATTGACGAGCAAATGCAAGGCATCAACGAGCAAATACGAGGCATCGACTAGCAAATACAAGGCATTGACGAGAAAATAGGATGCATTGACGAGCAAATACAAGGCATCGACAAGCAAATACAAGGCATCGACGAGCAAATTACAAGGCATTGACGAGCAAGCACAAGGCATTGACGAGCAAATACAAGGCATTGACGAGCAAATACAAGGCATCAACGAGCAAATACAAGGCATCGACTAGCAAATGCAAGGCATCAACGAGCAAATACAAGGCATTGACTAGCAAATACAAGGCATTGACGAGCAAATACAATGCTTTGGCGAGCAAATACAATGCATTGGCAAGCAAATACAAGGCATCAACAAGCAAATACATGTAGAAATGAACATTTTAAGTGGACTCAGAACTTCATGTTAGAAATTCTTTATGTACTGTAGTCACGTGACAAGGCTTGTTCTGTTTTTAACAAAGCACATGTAAACGTTTTTCTTTTCACTGAGGCAGTTATTTTACGTTCCTCGTTTTGTTTGTACATATATGATCAATATCAATACAGAATTCCAATAGGTTATGGGCCCAGACGGAATTTAAATTCAAGAAGCAATTGTGAACTAGTTATACTCGAAGGTACTGTGTGATGGCTTCTGGCTCGAACGTGAGAATGGCGAGCATAATTTCGCTGAATGGCACCAATTATCCCACTTGGAAAGTACAAGGAAGGTCTTTGGGGCATTGTGGCCAAGAGTGAAGTGGCTCCGAGTGAAGAAGAAGCTGAAAAATATGCAAAATTCGTGGCAAGAAGAGATCGTGCTCTGGCAACCATTGTCCTGTCTGTTGAACCGTCATTGCTGTACCTCCTTGGAGATCCACAAGACCCTTCTCTGGTTTGGGACAAGCTATCAGATCAATTCCAAAAGAAAACGTGGGCTAACAAATTGGCATTGCGTCGTAAGCTCTACTCATTGCGAATGAAACACGGAGAGTCAATTCAAAACCACATCGAGAAGATGACAGAAATCTTCGATGGATTGGCGGTTGTCGATGACCCGATTCAGGAGGAGGATCGAGTTATTCACCTGTTAGCGAGTTTACCCGATTCGTACGATATGCTGGTAACGGCGCTCGAGGCAAATGTGAACGTGTCCAAGATGGAAGTGGTCACAGAGCGTTCACTGCACGAGGAACAAAAGCAAAAGGAACGAGTTGGTTCTGAAACAAGTGATGAAACGAAAGCCATGATTGTCAATCAACAATGGAGAGGTAAAGGTCCAAAGTGTTATCATTGTGGAAAGTTTGGCCATATCAAACGTAACTGTAGAGAGCTGAACACACCAAAGCATGATGTTGGCGATAGGGAATTGAAGGGGAATCTTCATGACAAGCAGAAGGCTCACAATATGGTTGAAATGAAACGAAAAGACAGCAGCTCAGACAGTGATGAAGTGGGGTTGATGGTGAGTCATGCATTTAGTTCCAATGAAGGAATGAATACCTGGATCATAGACTCTGGAGCAACCTGTCACATGTGCAATGATGTTAGCCTGTTTGTCAAATTGCATAACCTGGAAAAGCCTCAAGATGTCACATTGGGAGATGGATATGTTGTCCAAGCAACTGATCGTGGAATTGTAATAACAGAAATAGTCTCCAAAGAGCCAGAAGGTAAAGAAGTGTATATTACAAGATGTGTTGTATGTTCCAAGCCTGTCCTATAACTTGCTAAGTGTGCCTAAAGCAACAAAGTCTGGAAAGACTGTCAAGTTTGATGAAGATGGATGCCACATTCTGGATGAAAATCAAAATCCAATTGCTATTGCTACCAGAGTAGGAAACCTGTATTACCTGAACTGTGTAAGAACCCATCAAGCAAATGCTACTTCAGAAAATCCAAGCCAAGAAAGCAAGGAAGTCATCTGGCACAGGCGATATGGTCACCTTGGTGTACAAAACCTCCAGAAACTGGCAAAGGATAACCTGGTCAACGGCTATGACTATGACAAGTCCAAAGATATCGACTTCTGTGAATCGTGCACTGAAGGAAAGCATCATCGAAGCAAATTCCCAGTCGACAGAAGTGAATGTGCCAAAGAGTCACTTGAGTTGGTGCACAGTGATATGTGTGGCAAGATTAATGCACAATCACTTAGTGGAGCTGAATACTTCCTAACATTTATTGATGACCACACTCACTACGTATGGGTCTATGTCTTGAAACGCAAAGACGAAGTCTTTGGGAAATTTCTGGAGTGGAAAGCCCTGGTTGAAAAATCCACTGGTAAAAAGCTCAAAGTCTTGCGTACAGACGACGGAGGCGAGTACACCTCGGCAGAGTTCGAAAATTACCTGAAAAAGGAGGGGGTGAGACACCAGCTTACAGTGCCAAAGACACCAGAACAAAATGGCGTGGCTGAAAGGATGAATCGGACCTTGGTTGAATCTGTAAGGTCCATGTTGGCTGATGCAAAGCTCCCACACAAGTTCTGGGCAGAAACATTATCAACAGCTGTATATCTTAGAAACAGGAGTCCCACCACTGCAGTGAAAGGAAAGACGCCATTTGAAGCCTGGATGGAGGAGAGACCTAACGTGAAGCATCTGCGCGTGTTTGGATGCAAAGCATATGTCCATGTGCCAAAGGACGAACGGAAGAAATTGGACTCCAAAGCCAGAAAGTGTATTCTTCTGGGTTATGGCACTGAAACGAAGGGATATCGTCTTTACGATCCGCAACGTGGAAGGGTCTTCCACAGTCGAGATGTCAAGTTCAACGAATCATCTTGTGGAACTGAAGTTTCCAAAGAACATGAGCCGAAGAACAAATATGTGGAACTTGATTTTCCAGCATATGAAGAGCCTATCGTAGATGAGACACATGAGCCTGCAGTCCTGAGAAGATCTGAGAGAGGTCGAAAAGTGCCAGACTGCTATGGTGAGTGGGCAACTGCTGCAAACAACAATGATGAGCCAAGAACTGTCAAAGAAGCTCTGGCAAGTTCACAAAAAGCCACTTGGAAGAAAGCGATGGAAAAAGAAATAGCTTCATTGCAAATTAATGAAGTTTGGGATCTGGTGGAACTGCCTAAAGATCGGAAAGCAGTTGGTAGCAAGTGGATATTTAAAGTCAAGACCAATGCAGATGGAACAGTTGAAAGACACAAGGCTCGTCTGGTAGCTCAAGGATTCAGTCAGAAGTTTGGTGATGAGTATGATGAAACATTCTGTCCTGTGGTTAGGTTTGAATCAGTGCGAACCATAATTGCACTAGCTGCACAGCACGGGCTGAAGCTGCATCAAATGGACGTTACAACAGCATTCTTGAATGGAGAACTCAAGGAGGAAGTCTACATGAAACAACCAGATGGTTTTATCGCTAACGGAAAGGAACACCTAGTCTGCAAGTTAAACCGAAGCATTTATGGTCTCAAACAATCACCACGTTGTTGGAACTCTGTACTTGACGACAAGTTGAAGAAAATGGGCTTTGTGCAAACGGCTGGTGATCCATGTATTTACGTCGCGGAAGAGGGAGAAATGTTTATCATTGCTGTGTACGTTGATGATATTCTCCTGGCTGGAAACAGTGATCAACAAATGAATAAAGTCAAGAAAGACCTCGCCAATAAATTTGAAATGAAGGATATGGGGGAATTACACCATTTCCTTGGTGTTAAAATTGTCCAGAAACCAGATTTGAAAGAAATATGGATCGGCCAAGAAGCATACACAAAGAGCATCTTACAAAAATTTGCCATGGAAAGTTCCAAACCGGTGAGCACACCTGTTGAATGTGGGACAAAATTAGTAAAGCCAACAGAGGACAACGAACGTGTTGACCAAGTAAAGCCAACAGAAGACAACGAACGTGTTGACCAAGTCTGCTATCAATCTGCCGTAGGAAACTTACTTTACTTGTCCACAAAAACAAGACCTGACATCGCATATGCAGTAAGCAATGTTGCAAGATTCAGTGCTGAGTCAACTAAGCAGCACTGGACAGCTGTTAAACGCATCATGCGTTATCTGAGTGGAACTCAGGACATGGGATTACTCTACAATGGCAAGAATGAAATGACCGAATGCGTGGGATATTCAGATGCTGACTGGGCAGGAGACCTTGATGACCGAAAATCAACGTCAGGATATATCTTTCAGATCAGTGGATCAACAATCAGTTGGAGAAGCAAGAAACAATCCTGTGTGGCTCTCTCTACAGCAGAAGCTGAGTACATGGCACTAGCAAGTGCAACGCAAGAAGCAGTTTGGATCCGACAGCTTCTAACTGATCTGAAGAGCAAGCCAACTGGAGCAACGTTGATACTAGAGGATAACCAAGCGGCAATCTGCATGGCTAAAAATCCACAGTTCCATGGACGGGCAAAACACATCGACATAAAGTATCATTTTGTTCGAGAACAAGTCGCTAAAGCTACCGTAAAATTGGGATACTGCAGATCGGACGAAATGATCGCTGACATTTTTACTAAGGGACTAAGCCAATCTCAATTTACTAAGCTTAGAAAGATGGCTGGAATCGGATCAATAAGTAGTTGAACATGTAGTTATATGAGTAACGAGGAGTGTAGAAATGAACATTTTAAGTGGACTCAGAACTTCATGTTAGAAATTCTTTATGTACTGTAGTCACGTGACAAGGCTTGTTCTGTTTTTAACAAAGCACATGTAAACGTTTTTCTTTTCACTGAGGCAGTTCTTTTACGTTCCTCGTTTTGTTTGTACATATATGATCAATATCAATACAGAATTCCAATAATACAAGCCATTGACGAGCAAATACAAGGCATTGACTAGCAAATACAAGGCATTGACTAGCAAATACAAGGCATCAACGAGCAAATACAAGGCATTGATGAGCAAATACAAGGCATTGACGAGCAAATACAAGGGATTGACTGGCAAATACAAGGCATCGACGAGCAAATACAAGGCATTGACGAGCAAATACAAGGTATTGACTAGCAAATACAATGCATTGACTAGCAAATACAATGCATCAACGAGCAAATCCAAGGCATTGACGAGCAAATACAAGGCATTGACTAGCAAATACAAGGCATTGACCAGCAAATACAAGGCATCGACGAGCAAATACAAGGCATTGACGAGCAAATACAAGGAATTGACTAGCAAATACAATGCATTGACTAGCAAAAAAAATGCATCAACGAGCAAATACAAGGCACTGACGAGCAAATACAATGCATTGACGAGCAAATACAAGGCATTGACGAGCAAATACAATGCATTGACGAGCAAATACAAGGCATTGATGAGCAAATACAAGGTATTGACTAGCAAATACAATGCATTGACTAGCAACTACAAGGCACTGACTCGCAAATACAAGGCATTGACGAGCAAATACAAGGTATTGACGAGCAAACACTAGGCATCAACGAGCAAATACAAGGCATTGACGAGCAAATACAAGGCATCGACGAACAAATACAAGGCATGGACTAGCAAATACAAGGCATTGAGGAGCAAATACAAGGCATCGACGAGCAAATACAAGGCATTGATGAACAATTACAACGCATTGACTAGCAAATACAAGGCATTGATGAGCAAATACAAGGCATTGATGAGCAAATACAAGGCATTGACGAGCAAATACAAGGCATTGACGAGCAAATACAAGGCATTGACGAGCAAATACAAGGCATCAACGAGCAAATATAAGGCATTGACTATCAAATACAAGGCATTGACGAGCAAATACAAGGCATCAGCGAGCAAATACAAGGCATTGATGAGCAAATACAAGGCATTGACGAGCAAATACAAGGCATTGACTAACAAATACAATGCATTGACTAGCAAATACAAGGCACTGACGAGCAAATACAAGGCACCAACGAGCAAATACAAGGTATTGAATAGCAAATACAAGGCATCAACGCGCAAATACAAGGCATTGACGAGCAAATACAAGGCATCGACGAGCAAATACAAGGCATCGACGAGCAAATACTAGGCATTGATGAGCAAATAAAAGGCATCGACGAGCAAATACAAGGCATTGACGAGCAAATACGAGGCATCGACGAGCAAATACAAGGCATTGTTGAGCAAATACAAGGCATTGACGAGCAAATACAAGGCATCGACGAGCAAATACAAGGCATTGACTAGCAAATACAAGACATTGACGAGCAAATACAAGGCATTGACGAGCAAATACAATGCATTGACGAGCAAATACAATGCATTGACGAGCAAATACAAGGTATTGACGAGCAAATACAAGGCATTGACTAGCAAATACAAGGCATTGACGAGCAAATGCAGGGCATCGACGAGCAAATACGAGGCATCGACTAGCAAATACAAGGCATTGACGAGAAAATAGGATGCATTGACGAGCAAATACAAGGCATCGACAAGCAAATACAAGGCATCGACGAGCAAATATCAAGGCATTGACAAACAAGTACAAGACATTGACTATCAAATACAAGGCATTGACGAGCAAATACAAGGCATCAGCGAGCAAATACAAGGCATTGACGAGCAAATACAAGGCATTGACGAGCAAATACGAGGCATCGACGAGCAAATACAAGGCATTGTTGAGCAAATACAAGGCATTGACGAGCAAATACAAGGCATCGACGAGCAAATACAAGGCATTGACTAGCAAATACAAGATATTGACGAGCAAATACAAGGCATTGACGAGCAAATACAATGCATTGACGAGCAAATACAATGCATTGACGAGCAAATACAAGGTATTGACGAGCAAATACAAGGCATTGACTAGCAAATACAAGGCATTGACGAGCAAATGCAGGGCATCGACGAGCAAATACAAGGCATCAGCGAGCAAATACAAGGCATTGATGAGCAAATACAAGGCATTGATGAGCAAATGCAAGGCATTGACTAGCAAATACAATGCATTGACTAGCAAATACAAGGCACTGACGAGCAAATACAAGGCACCAACGAGCAAATACAAGGTATTGAATAGCAAATACAAGGCATCAACGCGCAAATACAAGGCATTGACGAGCAAATACAAGGCATCGACGAGCAAATACAAGGCATCGACGAGCAAATACTAGGCATTGACGAGCAAATAAAAGGCATCGACGAGCAAATACAAGGCATTAACGAGCAAATACGAGGCATCGACGAGCAAATACAAGGCATTGTTGAGCAAATACAAGGCATTGACGAGCAAATACAAGGCATCGACGAGCAAATACAAGGTATTGACGAGCAAATACAATGCATTGACGAGCAAATACAATGCATTGACGAGCAAATACAAGGTATTGACGAGCAAATACAAGGCATTGACTAGCAAATACTAGGCATTGACGAGCAAATGCAGGGCATCGACGAGCAAATACGAGGCATCGACTAGCAAATACAAGGCATTGACGAGACAATAGGATGCATTGACGAGCAAATACAAGGCATCGACAAGCAAATACAAGGCATCGACGAGCAAATATCAAGGCATTGACAAACAAGTACAAGGCATTGACTATCAAACACAAGGCATTGACGAGCAAATACAAGGCATCAGCGAGCAAATACAAGGCATTGACGAGCAAATACAAGGCATTGACGAGCAAATACAATGCATTGACGAGCAAATACAATGCATTGACGAGCAAATACAAGGTATTGACGAGCAAATACAAGGCATTGATTAGCAAATACAAGGCATTGACGAGCAAATGCAAGGCATCGACTAGCAAATACGAGGCATCGACTAGCAAATACAAGGCATTGACGAGAAAATAGGATGCATTGACGAGCAAATACAAGGCATCGACAAGCAAATACAAGGCATCGACGAGCAAATTACAAGGCATTGACGAGCAAGTACAAGGCATTGACGAGCAAATACAAGGCATTGACGAGCAAATACAAGGCATCAACGAGCAAATACAAGGCATTGACGAGCAAATACAATGCATTGACGAGCAAATACAATGCATTGACGAGCAAATACAAGGTATTGACGAGCAAATACAAGGCATTTACTAGCAAATACAAGGCATTGACGAGCAAATGCAAGGCATCGACGAGCAAATACGAGGCATCGACTAGCAAATACAAGGCATTGACGAGAAAATAGGATGCATTGACGAGCAAATACAAGGCATCGACAAGCAAATACAAGGCATCGACGAGCAAATTACAAGGCATTGACGAGCAAATAAAAGGCATTGACGAGCAAATACAAGGCATTGACGAGCAAATACAAGGCATCAACGAGCAAATACAAGGCATTGACGAGCAAATACAATGCATTGACGAGCAAATACAATGCATTGACGAGCAAATACAAGGTATTGACGAGCAAATACAAGGCATTGATTAGCAAATACAAGGCATTGACGAGCAAATGCAAGGCATCGACTAGCAAATACGAGGCATCGACTAGCAAATACAAGGCATTGACGAGAAAATAGGATGCATTGACGAGCAAATACAAGGCATCGACAAGCAAATACAAGGCATCGACGAGCAAATTACAAGGCATTGACGAGCAAGTACAAGGCATTGACGAGCAAATACAAGGCATTGACGAGCAAATACAAGGCATCAACGAGCAAATACAAGGCATTGACGAGCAAATACAATGCATTGACGAGCAAATACAATGCATTGACGAGCAAATACAAGGTATTGACGAGCAAATACAAGGCATTGACTAGCAAATACAAGGCATTGACGAGCAAATGCAAGGCATCGACGAGCAAATACGAGGCATCGACTAGCAAATACAAGGCATTGACGAGAAAATAGGATGCATTGACGAGCAAATACAAGGCATCGACAAGCAAATACAAGGCATCGACGAGCAAATATCAAGGCATTGACGAGCAAGTACAAGGCATTGACTATCAAATACAAGGCATTGACGAGCAAATACAAGGCATCAGCGAGCAAATACAAGGCATTGATGAGCAAATACAAGGCATTGATGAGCAAATGCAAGGCATTGACTAGCAAATACAATGCATTGACTAGCAAATACAAGGCACTGACGAGCAAATACAAGGCACCAACGAGCAAATACAAGGCATTGAATAGCAAATACAAGGCATCAACGCGCAAATACAAGGCATTGACGAGCAAATACAAGGAATCGACGAGCAAATACAAGGCATCGACGAGCAAATACTAGGCATTGACGAGAAAATAAAAGGCATCGACGAGCAAATACAAGGCATTGACGAGCAAATACGAGGCATCGACGAGCAAATACAAGGCATTGACGAGCAAATACGAGGCATCGACGAGCAAATACAAGGCATTGTTGAGCAAATACAAGGCATTGACGAGCAAATACAAGACATTGACGAGCAAATACAAGGCATTGACGAGCAAATACAATGCATTGACGAGCAAATACAATGCATTGACGAGCAAATACAAGGTATTGACGAGCAAATACAAGGCATTGACTAGCAAATACAAGGCATTGACGAGCAAATGCAGGGCATCGACGAGCAAATACGAGGCATCGACTAGCAAATACAAGGCATTGACGAGAAAATAGGATGCATTGACGAGCAAATACAAGGCATCGACAAGCAAATACAAGGCATCGACGAGCAAATATCAAGGCATTGACAAGCAAGTACAAGGCATTGACTATCAAATACAAGGCATTGACGAGCAAATACAAGGCATCAGCGAGCAAATACAAGGCATTGACGAGCAAATACAAGGCATTGACGAGCAAATACAATGCATTGACGAGCAAATACAATGCATTGACGAGCAAATACAAGGTATTGACGAGCAAATACAAGGCATTGACTAGCAAATACAAGGCATTGACGAGCAAATGCAAGACATCGACTAGCAAATACGAGGCATCGACTAGCAAATACAAGGCATTGACGAGAAAATAGGATGCATTGACGAGCAAATACAAGGCATCGACAAGCAAATACAAGGCATCGACGAGCAAATTACAAGGCATTGACGAGCAAGTACAAGGCATTGACTATCAAATACAAGGCATTGACGAGCAAATACAAGGCATCAGCGAGCAAATACAAGGCATTGATGAGCAAATACAAGGCATTGATGAGCAAATGCAAGGCATTGACTAGCAAATACAATGCATTGACTAGCAAATACAAGGCACTGACGAGCAAATACAAGGCACCAACGAGCAAATACAAGGCATTGAATAGCAAATACAAGGCATCAACGCGCAAATACAAGGCATTGACGAGCAAATACAAGGAATCGACGAGCAAATACAAGGCATCGACGAGCAAATACTAGGCATTGACGAGAATATAAAAGGCATCGACGAGCAAATACAAGGCATTGACGAGCAAATACGAGGCATCGACGAGCAAATACAAGGCATTGACGAGCAAATACGAGGCATCGACGAGCAAATACAAGGCATTGTTGAGCAAATACAATGCATTGACGAGCAAATACAATGCATTGACGAGCAAATACAAGGTATTGACGAGCAAATACAAGGCATTGACTAGCAAATACAAGGCATTGACGAGCAAATGCAAGACATCGACTAGCAAATACGAGGCATCGACTAGCAAATACAAGGCATTGACGAGAAAATAGGATGCATTGACGAGCAAATACAAGGCATCGACAAGCAAATACAAGGCATCGACGAGCAAGTACAAGGCATTGACTATCAAATACAAGGCATTGACGAGCAAATACAAGGCATCAGCGAGCAAATACAAGGCATTGATGAGCAAATACAAGGCATTGATGAGCAAATGCAAGGCATTGACTAGCAAATACAATGCATTGACTAGCAAATACAAGGCACTGACGAGCAAATACAAGGCACCAACGAGCAAATACAAGGCATTGAATAGCAAATACAAGGCATCAACGCGCAAATACAAGGCATTGACGAGCAAATACAAGGAATCGACGAGCAAATACAAGGCATCGACGAGCAAATACTAGGCATTGACGAGAATATAAAAGGCATCGACGAGCAAATACAAGGCATTGACGAGCAAATACGAGGCATCGACGAGCAAATACAAGGCATTGACGAGCAAATACGAGGCATCGACGAGCAAATACAAGGCATTGTTGAGCAAATACAAGGCATTGACGAGCAAATACAAGACATTGACGAGCAAATACAAGGCATTGACGAGCAAATACAATGCATTGACGAGCAAATACAATGCATTGACGAGCAAATACAAGGTATTGACGAGCAAATACAAGGCATTGACTAGCAAATACAAGGCATTGACGAGCAAATGCAGGGCATCGACGAGCAAATACGAGGCATCGACTAGCAAATACAAGGCATTGACGAGAAAATAGGATGCATTGACGAGCAAATACAAGGCATCGACAAGCAAATACAAGGCATCGACGAGCAAATATCAAGGCATTGACAAGCAAGTACAAGGCATTGACTATCAAATACAAGGCATTGACGAGCAAATACAAGGCATCAGCGAGCAAATACAAGGCATTGACGAGCAAATACAAGGCATTGACGAGCAAATACAATGCATTGACGAGCAAATGCAATGCATTGACGAGCAAATACAAGGTATTGACGAGCAAATACAAGGCATTGACGAGAAAATAGGATGCATTGACGAGCAAATACAAGGCATCGACAAGCAAATACAATGCATTGGCGAGCAAATACAATGCATTGACAAGCAAATACAAGGCATCAACAAGCAAATACAAGGCATTGACGAGCAATTGCAGGGCATCGACGAGCAAATACGAGGCATCGACTAGCAAATACAAGGCATTGACGAATAAATAGGATGCATTGACGAGCAAATACAAGGCATCGACAAGCAAATACAAGGCATCGACGAGCAAATATCAAGGCATTGACAAGCAAGTACAAGGCATTGACTATCAAATACAAGGCATTGACGAGCAAATACAAGGCATCAGCGAGCAAATACAAGGCATTGACGAGCAAATACAAGGCATTGAAGAGCAAATACAATGCATTGACGAGCAAATACAAGGTATTGACGAGCAAATACAAGGCATTGACTAGCAAATACAAGGCATTGACGAGCAAATGCAAGGCATCAACGAGCAAATACGAGGCATCGACTAGCAAATACAAGGCATTGACGAGAAAATAGGATGCATTGACGAGCAAATACAAGGCATCGACAAGCAAATACAAGGCATCGACGAGCAAATACAATGCATTGGCGAGCAAATACAATGCATTGACAAGCAAATACAAGGCATCAACAAGCAAATACAAGGCATTGACGAGCAATTGCAGGGCATCGACGAGCAAATACGAGGCATCGACTAGCAAATACAAGGCATTGACGAATAAATAGGATGCATTGACGAGCAAATACAAGGCATCGACAAGCAAATACAAGGCATCGACGAGCAAATATCAAGGCATTGACAAGCAAGTACAAGGCATTGACTATCAAATACAAGGCATTGACGAGCAAATACAAGGCATCAGCGAGCAAATACAAGGCATTGACGAGCAAATACAAGGCATTGAAGAGCAAATACAATGCATTGACGAGCAAATACAATGCATTGACGAGCAAATACAAGGTATTGACGAGCAAATACAAGGCATTGACTAGCAAATACAAGGCATTGACGAGCAAATGTAAGGCATCGACTAGCAAATACAAGGCATTGACGAATAAATAGGATGCATTGACGAGCAAATACAAGGCATCGACAAGCAAATACAAGGCATCGACGAGCAAATATCAAGGCATTGACAAGCAAGTACAAGGCATTGACTATCAAATACAAGGCATTGACGAGCAAATACAAGGCATCAGCGAGCAAATACAAGGCATTGACGAGCAAATACAAGGCATTGAAGAGCAAATACAATGCATTGACGAGCAAATACAAGGTATTGACGAGCAAATACAAGGCATTGACTAGCAAATACAAGGCATTGACGAGCAAATGCAAGGCATCAACGAGCAAATACGAGGCATCGACTAGCAAATACAAGGCATTGACGAGAAAATAGGATGCATTGACGAGCAAATACAAGGCATCGACAAGCAAATACAAGGCATCGACGAGCAAATACAATGCATTGGCGAGCAAATACAATGCATTGACAAGCAAATACAAGGCATCAACAAGCAAATACAAGGCATTGACGAGCAATTGCAGGGCATCGACGAGCAAATACGAGGCATCGACTAGCAAATACAAGGCATTGACGAATAAATAGGATGCATTGACGAGCAAATACAAGGCATCGACAAGCAAATACAAGGCATCGACGAGCAAATATCAAGGCATTGACAAGCAAGTACAAGGCATTGACTATCAAATACAAGGCATTGACGAGCAAATACAAGGCATCAGCGAGCAAATACAAGGCATTGACGAGCAAATACAAGGCATTGAAGAGCAAATACAATGCATTGACGAGCAAATACAATGCATTGACGAGCAAATACAAGGTATTGACGAGCAAATACAAGGCATTGACTAGCAAATACAAGGCATTGACGAGCAAATGCAAGGCATCAACGAGCAAATACGAGGCATCGACTAGCAAATACAAGGCATTGACGAGAAAATAGGATGCATTGACGAGCAAATACAAGCATCGACAAGCAAATACAAGGCATCGACGAGCAAATACAATGCATTGGCGAGCAAATACAATGCATTGACAAGCAAATACAAGGCATCAACTAGCAAATACAAGGCATTGACGAGCAATTGCAGGGCATCGACGAGCAAATACGAGGCATCGACTAGCAAATACAAGGCATTGACGAATAAATAGGATGCATTGACGAGCAAATACAAGGCATCGACAAGCAAATACAAGGCATCGACGAGCAAATATCAAGGCATTGACAAGCAAGTACAAGGCATTGACTATCAAATACAAGGCATTGACGAGCAAATACAAGGCATCAGCGAGCAAATACAAGGCATTGACGAGCAAATACAAGGCATTGAAGAGCAAATACAATGCATTGACGAGCAAATACAATGCATTGACGAGCAAATACAAGGTATTGACGAGCAAATACAAGGCATTGACTAGCAAATACAAGGCATTGACGAGCAAATGTAAGGCATCGACTAGCAAATACGAGGCATCGACTAGCAAATACAAGGCATTGACGAGAAAATAGGATGCATTGACGAGCAAATACAAGGCATCGACAAGCAAATACAAGGCATCGACGAGCAAATTACAAGGCATTGACGAGCAAGTACAAGGCATTGACGAGCAAATACAAAGCATTGACGAGCAAATACAAGGCATCAACGAGCAAATACAAGGCATTGACGAGCAAATACAATGCATTGACGAGCAAATACAATGCATTGACGAGCAAATACAAGGTATTGACGAGCAAATACAAGGCATTGACGAGCAAATACAAGGCATCAACGAGCAAATACAAGGCATTGACTAGCAAATACAAGGCATCAACGAGCAAATACAAGGCATTGATTAGCAAATACAAGGCATTGACGAGCAAATACAATGCATTGACTAGCAAATACAAGGCATTGACCAGCAAATACAAGGCATCGACGAGCAAATACAAGGCATTGACGAGCAAATACAAGGCATTGACGAGCAAATACAAGGCATTGACGAGCAAATACAAGGCATCAACGAACAAATAGAAGGCATTGACGAGCAAATACAAGGCATTGACTAGCAAATACAAGGCATTGACGAGCAAATACAATGCATTGACGAGCAAATACAAGGCATTGACGAGCAAATACAATGCATTGACGAGCAAATACAAGGCATCGACGAGCAAATACAAGGCATCAACGAGCAAATACAAGGCATTGACTATCAAATACAAGGCATTGACGAGCAAATTCAAGGCATTAGCGAGCAAATAGAAGGCATTGACTAGCAAATACAAGGCATTGACTAGCAAATACAAGGCATCAACGAGCAAATACAAGGCATTGACGGGCAAATACAAGGCAGTGACTAAGAAATACAAGGCATTGACGAGCAAATACAATGCATTGACGAGCATATACAAGGCATTTACTAGCAAATACAAACATTGACGAGCAAATACAAGGCATTGACGAGCAAATACAATGCATTGACGAGCAAATACAATGCATTGACGAGCAAATACAAGGCATTGACGAGCAAATACAAGGCATCAACGAACAAATAGAAGGCATTGACGAGCAAATACAAGGCATTGACTAGCAAATACAAGGCATTGACTAGCAAATACAAGGCATTGACGAGCAAATACAATTCATTGACGAGCAAATACAAGGCACTGACGAGCAAATACAAGGCATTGACGAGCAAATACAAGGCATTGACGAGCAAATACAATGCATTGACAAGCAAATACAAGGCATCAACAAGCAAATACAAGGCATTGACGAGCAAATACAAGGCATCGACTAGCAAATACAAGGCATTGACTAGCAAATACAAGGCACCAACGAGCAAATACAAGGCATTGATTAGCAAATACAAGGGATTGACGAGCAAATACAATGCATTGACTAGCAAATACAAGGCATTGACCAGCAAATACAAGGCATCGACGAGCAAATACAAGGCATTGACGAGCAAATACAAGGCATTGACGAGCAAATACAATGCATTGACTAGCAAATACAATGCATCAACGAGCAAATACAAGGCATTGACGAGCAAATACAAGGCACTGACTAGCAAATACAAGGCATTGACCAGCAAATACAAGGCATCGACGAGCAAATACAAGGCATCAACGAGCAAATACAAAGCATTGACGAGCAAATACAAGGCATTGACTGGCCAATACAAGGCATTGACCAGCAAATAAAAGGCATTGACTAGCAAATACAAGGCATTGACGAGCAAATACAATGCATTGACGAGCATATACAAGGCATTTACTAGCAAATACAAGACATTGACGAGCAAATACAAGGCATTGACGAGCAAATACAATGCATTGACGAGCAAATACAATGCATTGACGAGCAAATACAAGGCATTGACGAGCAAATACAAGGCATCAACGAACAAATAGAAGGCATTGACGAGCAAATACAAGGCATTGACTAGCAAATACAAGGCATTGAGTAGCAAATACAAGGCATTGACGAGCAAATACAATTCATTGACGAGCAAATACAAGGCACTGACGAGCAAATACAAGGCATTGACGAGCAAATACAATGCATTGGCGAGCAAATACAATGCATTGACAAGCAAATACAAGGCATCGACAAGCAAATACAAGGCATTGACGAGCAAATACAAGGCATCGACTAGCAAATACAAGGCATTGACTAGCAAATACAAGGCATCAACGAGCAAATACAAGGCATTGATTAGCAAATACAAGGCATTGACGAGCAAATACAATGCATTGACTAGCAAATACAAGGCATTGACCAGCAAATACAAGGCATCGACGAGCAAATACAAGGCATTGACGAGCAAATACAAGGCATTGACGAGCAAATACAAGGCATTGACGAGCAAATACAACGCGTCAACGAACAAATAGAAGGCATTGACGAGCAAATACAAGGCATTGACTAGCAAATACAAGGCATTGACGAGCAAATACAATGCATTGACGAGCAAATACAAGGCATTGACGAGCAAATACAATGCATTGACCAGCAAATACAAGGCATCGACGAGAAAATACAAGGCATCAACGAGCAAATACAAGGCATTGACTATCAAATACAAGGCATTGACGAGCAAATACAAGGCATTAGCGAGCAAATACAAAGCATTGACTAGCAAATACAAGGCATTGACTAGCAAATACAAGGCATCAACGAGCAAATACAAGGCATTGACGGGCAAATACAAGGCAGTGACTAGCAAATACAAGGCATTGACTACCAATTACAAGGCATTGACTAGCAAATACAAGGCATCGACGAGCAAATACAAGGCATTAACGAGCAAATACAATGCATTGACGAGCAAATACAAGGTATTGACGAGCAAATACAAGGCATTGACGAGCAAACACAAGGCATTGAATAGCAAATACAAGGCATCAACGGGCAAATACAAGGCATTGATGAGCAAATACTAGGCATTGATGAGCAAATACAAGACATTGACTGACAAATACAATGCATTGACTAGCAAATACAAGGCATTGACGAGCAAATACAAGGCATTCATGAGCAAATACAGGGCATTGACTAGCAAATACAAGGCATTCACGAGGAAATAAAAGCCATCAGCGAGCAAATACAAGGCTTTGAATAGCAAATACAAGGCATTGACTAGCAAATACAAGGCATCAACGAGCAAATACAAGGCATCGACGAGCAAATACAACACATCGACGAGCAAATACAAGGCATTGACTAGCAAATACAAGGCATTGAGGAGCAAATACAAGGCATCGACGAGCAAATACAAGTCATTGACGAGCAAATACAACGCATTGACGAGCAAATACAAGGCATCAACGAGCAAATACAAGGCATTGACTAGCAAATACAAGGCATTGAAGAGCAAATACAAGGCATTGACGAGCAAATACAAGGCATCGACGAGCAAATACAAGGCATCAACGAGCAAATACAAGCCATTGACTATCAAATACAAGGCATTGACGAGCAAATACAAGGCATTAGCGAGCAAATACAAGGCATTGACTAGCAAATACAAGGCATTGACTCGCAAATACAAGGCATCAACGAGCAAATTCAAGGCATTGACGGGCAAATACAAGGCATTGACTAGCAAATACAAGGCATTGACTACCAATTACAAGGCATTGACTAGCAAATAAAAGGCATTGACGAGCAAACACAAGTCATCAACCAGCAAATACAAGGCATTGACGAGCAAATACAAGGCATCGACGAGCAAATACAAGGCATTAACGAGCAAATACAATGCATTGACGAGCAAATACAAGGTATTGACGAGCAAATACAAGCCATTGACGAGCAAATACAAGGCAGCAACGAGCAAATAAAAGGCCTTGAATAGCAAATACAAGGCATTGACGAGCAAATACAACGCATCAGCGAGCAAATACAAGGCATCAATGAGCAAATACAAGGCATCAACGAGCAAATACAAGGCATCAGCGAGCAAATACAAGGCATTGACGAGCAAATACAAGGCATTAGCGAGCAAATACAAGGCATTGATTAGCAAATACAAGGCATTGACTAGCAAATACAAGGCATCAACGAGCACATACAAGGCATTGACGAGCAAACACAAGGCTTCAACGAGCAAATACAAGGCATTGACTAGCAAATACAAGGCATTGACGAGCAAATACAATGCATTGACTAGCAAATACAAGGTATCGACGAGCAAATACAAGGCATGAACGAATTTACAAGGCATTGACGAGCAAATACAAGGCATTGACGATCAAATACAAGGCATTGACGAGCAAATAGAAGGCATCAACGAGCAAATACAAGGCATTGAATAGCAAATGCAAATAATTGACGAGCAAATACAAGGCATCAACGAGCAAATACAAGGCATCAACGAGCAAATACAAGGCATCAACGAGCAAATACAAGGCATCAACGAGCAAATACATGGCATCAACGAGCAAATACAAGGCATCGACGAGCAAATACATGGCATTAACTAGCAAATACAATGCATTGACGAGCAAATACAAGGCATTCACTAGCAAATACAAGGCATCAACGAGCAAATACATGGCATTAACTAGCAAATACAATGCATTGACGAGCAAATACAAGGCATTGACGAGCAAATACAAGGTATTGAGGAGCAAATACAAGGCATTGACTAGCAAATACTAGGCATCAACGAGCAAATACAAGGCATTGACTAGCAAATCAATGCACTGAAGAGCAAATACAAGGCATTGACGAGCAAATACAAGGTATTGACGAGCAAATACAATGCATTGACGAGTAAATACAAGGCATTCACTAGCAAATACAAGGCATCAACGAGCAAATACAAGCATTAACTAGCAAATACAATGCATTGACGAGCAAATACAAGGCATTCACTATCAAATACAAGGCATCAACGAGCAAATACAAGGCAATAACTAGCAAATACAATGCATTGACGAGCAAATACAAGGCATTGACGAGCAAATACAAGGTATTGAGGAGCAAATACAAGGCATTGACTAGCAAATACAAGGCATTGACTAGCAAATACAAGGCATCAACGGGCAAATACAAGGCATTGACTAGCAAATCAATGCATTGACGAGCAAATACAAGGCATTGACGTGCAAATACAATGCATCGACGAGCAAATACAAGGCATCGACCAGCAAATACAATGCATTGACTAGCAAATACAAGGCATGAACGAGTTTACAAGGCATTGACGAACAAATACAAGGCATTGACGAGCAAATACAAAGCATTGTCGAGCAAATACAAGGCATCAACGAGCAAATACAAGGCATCAACGAGAAAATACAAGGCATCAACCACAAATACAAGGAATCAACGAGCAAATACAAGGCATCAACGAGCACATACAAGGCATTGACGAGCAAACACAAGGCATCAACGAGCAAATACAAGGCATTGACTAGCAAATACAAGGCATTGACGAGCAAATACAAGGCATTGACGAGCAAATACAAGGTATTGAGGAGCAAATACAAGGCATTGACTGGCAAATACAAGGCATCAACGGGCAAATACAAGGCATTGACAGCAAATCAATGCATTGACGAGCAAATACAAGGCATTGACGAGCAAATACAATGCATCGACGAGCAAATACAAGGCATCGACGAGCAAATACAATGCATTGACTAGCAAATACAAGGCATCGACGAGCAAATACAAGGCTTGAACGAGTTTACAAGGCATTGACGAGCAAATACAATGCATTGACGAGCAAATACAAGGCATTGACGAGCAAATAGAAGGCATCAACGAGCAAATACAAGGCATTGAATAGCAAATACAAAGAATTGACGAGCAAATACACGGCATCAACGATAAAATACAAGGCATCAATGAGCAAATACAAGGCATCAACGAGCAAATACAAGGCATCAACGAGCAAATACAAGGCATCAACGAGCACATACAAGGCATTGACGAGCAAATACAAGGCATTGACAAGCAAATACAAGGCATTGACGAGCAAATACAAGGCATTGACGAGCAAATACAAGGCATTGACGAGCAAATACAAGGCATTGACGAGCAAATACAAGGCCTTGAATAGCAAATACAAGGCATGGACGAGCAAATATAAGGCATCAACGAGCAAATACAAGACATCAACGAGCAAATACAAGGCATCAACGAGAAAATACATGGCATCAGCGAGCAAATACAAGACATCAACGAGCAATTACAAGGCATTGACGAGCAAATACAAGGCATTGACGAGCAAATACAATGTATTGACTAACAAATAGAAGGCATCGACGAGCAAATACAAGGCTTGAACGAGTTTGCAAGGCATTGACGTGCAAATACAAGGCATTGACGAGCAAACACAAGGCATTGACGAGCAAATAGAAGGCATCAACGAGCAAATACAAGGCATTGAATAGCAAATACAAATAATTGACGAGCAAATACACGGCATCAACGATAAAATACAAGGCATTAACGAGCAAATACAAGGCATCAACGAGCAAATACAAGGCATCAACGTGCAAATACAAGACATCAACGAGCACATACAAGGCATTGACGAGCAAATACAAGGCACTGACGAGCAAATACAAGGCATTGACGAGCAAATACAAGGCATTGACGAGCAAATACAAGGCATTGACGAGCAAATACAAGGCATCAACGAGCAAATTCAAGGCATTGACGGGCAAATACAAGGCATTGACTAGCAAATACAAGGCATTGACTACCAATTACAAGGCATTGACTAGCAAATAAAAGGCATTGACGAGCAAACACAAGTCATCAACCAGCAAATACAAGGCATTGACGAGCAAATACAAGGCATCGACGAGCAAATACAAGGCATTAACGAGCAAATACAATGCATTGACGAGCAAATACAAGGTATTGACGAGCAAATACAAACCATTGACGAGCAAATACAAGGCAGCAACGAGCAAATACAAGGCCTTGAATAGCAAATACAAGGCATTGACGAGCAAATACAACGCATCAGCGAGCAAATACAAGGCATCAATGAGCAAATACAAGGCATCAACGAGCAAATACAAGGCATCAGCGAGCAAATACAAGGCATTGACGAGCAAATACAAGGCATTAGCGAGCAAATACAAGGCATTGACTAGCAAATACAAGGCATTGACTAGCAAATACAAGGCATCAACGAGCACATACAAGGCATTGACGAGCAAACACAAGGCATCAACGAGCAAATACAAGGCATTGACTAGCAAATACAAGGCATTGACGAGCAAATACAATGCATTGACTAGCAAATACAAGGCATCGACGAGCAAATACAAGGCATGAACGAATTTACAAGGCATTGACGAGCAAATACAAGGCATTGACGATCAAATACAAGGCATTGACGAGCAAATAGAAGGCATGAACGAGCAAATACAAGGCATTGAATAGCAAATGCAAATAATTGACGAGCAAATACAAGGCATCAACGAGCAAATACAAGGCATCAACGAGCAAATACAAGGCATCAACGAGCAAATACAAGGCATCACGAGCAAATAACATGGCATCAACGAGCAAATACAAGGCATCGACGAGCAAATACATGGCATTAACTAGCAAATACAATGCATTGACGAGCAAATACAAGGCATTCACCAGCAAATACAAGGCATCAACGAGCAAATACATGGCATTAACTAGCAAATACAATGCATTGACGAGCAAATACAAGGCATTGACGAGCAAATACAAGGTATTGAGGAGCAAATACAAGGCATTGACTAGCAAATACTAGGCATCAACGAGCAAATACAAGGCATTGACTAGCAAATCAATGCACTGAAGAGCAAATACAAGGCATTGACGAGCAAATACAAGGTATTGACGAGCAAATACAATGCATTGACGAGTAAATACAAGGCATTCACTAGCAAATACAAGGCATCAACGAGCAAATACAAGCATTAACTAGCAAATACAATGCATTGACGAGCAAATACAAGGCATTCACTATCAAATACAAGGCATCAACGAGCAAATACAAGGCAATAACTAGCAAATACAATGCATTGACGAGCAAATACAAGGCATTGACGAGCAAATACAAGGTATTGAGGAGCAAATACAAGGCATTGACTAGCAAATACAAGGCATTGACTAGCAAATACAAGGCATCAACGGGCAAATACAAGGCATTGACTAGCACATCAATGCATTGACGAGCAAATACAAGGCATTGACGTGCAAATACAATGCATCGACGAGCAAATACAAGGCATCGACCAGCAAATACAATGCATTGACTAGTAAATACAAGGCATGAACGAGTTTACAAGGCATTGACGAGCAAGTACAAGGCATTGACGAGCAAATACAAAGCATTGGCGAGCAAATACAAGGCATTGACGAGCAAATACAAGGCATCAACAAGCAAATACAAGCCATTGAATAGCAAATACAAAGCATTGATGAGCAAATACAAGGCATCAACGAGCAAATACAAGGCATCAACGAGAAAATACAAGGCATCAACCACAAATACAAGGAATCAACGAGCAAATACAAGGCATCAACGAGCACATACAAGGCATTGACGAGCAAACACAAGGCATCAACGAGCAAATACAAGGCATTGACTAGCAAATACAAGGCATTGACGAGCAAATACAAGGCATTGACGAGCAAATACAAGGTATTGAGGAGCAAATACAAGGCATTGACTGGCCAATACAAGGCATCAACGGGCAAATACAAGGCATTGACAGCAAATCAATGCATTGACGAGCAAATACAAGGCATTGACGAGCAAATACAATGCATCGACGAGCAAATACAAGGCATCGACGAGCAAATACAATGCATTGACTAGCAAATACAAGGCATCGACGAGCAAATACAAGGCTTGAACGAGTTTACAAGGCATTGACGAGCAAATACAATGCATTGACGAGCAAAATACAAGGCATTGACGAGCAAATAGAAGGCATCAACGAGCAAATACAAGGCATTGAATAGCAAATACAAAGAATTGACGAGCAAATACACGGCATCAACGATAAAATACAAGGCATCAATGAGCAAATACAAGGCATCAACGAGCAAATACAAGGCATCAACGAGCAAAATACAAGGCATCAACGAGCACATACAAGGCATTGACGAGCAAATACAAGGCATTGACAAGCAAATACAAGGCATTGACGAGCAAATAACAAGGCATTGACGAGCAAATACAAGGCATTGACGAGCAAATACAAGGCATTGACGAGCAAATACAAGGCCTTGAATAGCAAATACAAGGCATGGACGAGCAAATATAAGGCATCAACGAGCAAATACAAGACATCAAACGAGCAAATACAAGGCATCAACGAGAAAATAAATGGCATCAACGAGCAAATACAAGACATCAACGAGCAATTACAAGGCATTGACGAGCAAATACAAGGCATTGACGAGCAAATACAATGCATTGACTAACAAATACAAGGCATCGACGAGCAAATACAAGGCTTGACGAGCAAATACAAGGCATTGACGAGCAAATACAAGGCATTGACGAGCAAATACAAGGCATTGACGAGCAAATACAAGGCATTGACGAGCAAATACAAGCCATTGACGAGCAAATACAAGGCATTGAATAGCAAATACAAGGCATTGACGAGCAAATACACGGCATCAACGAGCAAATACAAGACATCAACGAGCAAATACAAGGCATCAACGAGCAAATACAAGGCATCAACGAGCAAATACAAGACATCAACGAGCACATACAAGGCATTGACGAGCAAATACAAGGCACTGACGAGCAAATACAAGGCATTGACGAGCAAATACAAGGCATTGACGAGCAAATACAAGGCATCAACGAGCAAATACAAGCCATTGAATAGCAAATACAAGGCATTGACGAGCAAATACAAGGCATCAACGAGCAAATACAAGGCATCAACGAGCAAATACAAGGCATCAACGAGCAAATACAAGGAATCAACGAGCAAATACAAGACAACAACGAGCACATACAAGGCATTGACGAGCAAACACAAGGCATCAACGAGCAAATACAAGGCATTGACTAGCAAATACAAGGCATTGACGAGCAAATACAAGGCATTGACGAGCAAATACAAGGTATTGAGGAGCAAATACAAGGCCATTGACGAGCAAATACAAGGCATCTACGAGCAAATACAAGGCATCAACGAGCAAATACAAGGCATCAACGAGCAAATACAAGGCATCAACGAGCAAATACAAGGCAACAACGAGCACATACAAGGCATTGACGAGCAAATACAAGGCATCAACGAGCAAATACAAGGCATTGACTAGCAAATACAAGGCATTGACGAGCAAATACAAGGCATTGACGAGCAAATACAAGGCATTGAGGAGCAAATACAAGGCATTGACTAGCAAATACAAGGCATCAACGAGCAAATACAAGGCATGACAGCAAATACAATGCATTGACGAGCAAATACAAGGCATTGACGAGCAAATAAAATGCATTGACGAGCAAATACAAGGCATCAACGAGCAAATACAAGGCATCAACGAGCAAATACAAGGCAACGACGAGCAAATACAAGGCATTGACGAGCAAATACAAGGCATTGACGAGCAAATACAAGGCATTGACGAGCAAATACAAGGCATTGACGAGCAAATACAAGGCATTGACGAGCAAATACAAGGCATTGACGAGCAAATACAAGGCATGGACGAGCAAATACAAGGCATCAACGAGCAAATACACTGCATCAACGAGCAAATACAACGCATCAACGAGCAAATACAAGGCTTCAACGAGCAAATACAACATGACGAGCAAATACAAGGCATTGACGAGCAAATACAAGGCATTGACGAGCAAATACAAGGCATTGACTAGCAAATACAAGGCATTGACTTGCAAATACAAGGCATCGACGAGCAAATACAAGGCATTGACGAGCAAATACAAGGCATTGACGAGCAAATACAAGGCATTGACGAGCAAATACAAGGCATTGACGAGCAAATACAAGGCATTGACGAGCAAATACAAGGCATCAACGAGCAAATACCAGGCATTGACGAGCAAATACAAGGCATCAACGAGCAATTACAAGGCATTGACCAGCAAATACAAGGCATCAACTAGCAAATACAAGGCATTGACGAGCAAATACAAGCATGACGAGCAAATACAAGGCATTGACGAGCAAATACAAGGCATTGGACGAGCAAATACAAGGCATTGACGAGCAAATACAAGGCATTGACGAGCAAATACAAGGCATTGACGAGCAAATACAAGGCATTGACGAGCAAATACAAGGCATGGACGAGCAAATACAAGGCATCAACGAGCAAATACAAGGCATTGACGAGCAAATAAAAGGCATCAACGAGCAAATACAAGGCATTGACGAGCAAATACAAGGCATTGACGAGCAAATACAAGGCATTGACGAGCAAATACAAGGCATTGACTAGCAAATACAAGGCATTGACTAGCAAATACAAGGCATTGACTTGCAAATACAAGGCATTGACGAGCAAATACAAGGCATTGACGAGCAAATACAAGGCATTGACGAGCAAATACAAGGCATTGACGAGCAAATACAAGGCATTGACGAGCAAATACAAGGCATTGACGAGCAAATACAAGGCATTGCAAATACAAGGCATCAACGAGCAAATACAAGGCATTGACTAGCAAATACAAGGCATTGACTACCAAATACAAGGCAACGACGAGCAAATACAAGGCATTGACGAGCAAATACAAGGCATTGACGAGCAAATACAAGGCATTGACGAGCAAATACAAGGCATTGACGAGCAAATACAAGGCATTGACGAGCAAATACAAGGCATTGACGAGCAAATACAAGGCATTGACGAGCAAATACAAGGCATCAACGAGCAAATACAAGGCATTGACGAGCAAATACAAGGCATCAACGAGCAAATACAAGGCATTGACGAGCAAATACAAGGCATTGACGAGCAAATACAAGGCATGACGAGCAAATACAAGGCATTGACGAGCAAATACAAGGCATCAACGAGCAAATACAAGGCATTGACGAGCAAATACAAGGCATTGACGAGCAAATACAAGGCATCAACGAGCAAATACAAGGCATCAACGAGCAAATACAAGGCATTGACGAGCAAATACAAGGCATTGACGAGCAAATACAAGGCATCAACGAGACGAGCAAATACAAGGCATTGACGAGCAAATACAAGCATCAACGAGCAAATACAAGGCATTGACTAGCAAATACAAGGCATTGACGAGCAAATACAAGGCATTGACGAGCAAATACAAGGCATTGACTAGCAAATACAAGGCATTGACGAGCAAATACAAGGCATTGACGAGCAAATACAATGCATTGAGGAGCAAATACAAGGCATTGACTAGCAAATACAAGGCATCAACGAGCAAATACAAGGCATTGACGAGCAAATACAAGGCATTGACGAGCAAATACAAGCATCGAGCAAATACAAGGCATTGACGAGCAAATACAATGCATTGACGAGCAAATACAAGGCATTGACGAGCAAATACAAGGCATCGACGAGCAAATACAAGGCATTGACGAGCAAATACAAGGCATTGACGAGCAAATACAAGGCATTGACGAGCAAATACAAGGCATCAACGAGCAAATACAAGGCATTGAATAGCAAATACAAGCATTGACGAGCAAATACACGAGCAAATACACGGCATCAACGATAAAATACAAGGCATCAACGAGCAAATACAAGGCATCAACGAGCAAATACAAGGCATCAACGAGCAAATACAAGGCATCAACGAGCACATACAAGGCATTGACGAGCAAATACAAGGCATTGACGAGCAAATACAAGGCATTGACGAGCAAATACAAGGCATTGACGAGCACATACAAGGCATTGACGAGCAAATACAAGGCATTGAATAGCAAATACAAGGCATTGACGAGCAAATACAAGGCATTGACGAGCAAATACAAGGCATCAACGAGCAAATACAAGGCATCAACGAGCAAATACAAGGCATTGACGAGCAAATACAAGGCATCAACGAGCAAATACAAGGCATCAACGAGCAAATACAAGGCATCAACGAGCAAATACAAGGCATTGACGAGCAAATACAAGGCATCAACGAGCAAATACAAGGCATTGACTAGCAAATACAAGGCATTGACGAGCAAATACAAGGCATTGACGAGCAAATACAAAGGCATGAGGAGCAAATACAAGGCATTGACTAGCAAATACAAGGCATTGACGAGCAAATACAAGGCATTGACGAGCAAATACAAGGCATTACGAGCAAATACAAGGCATTGACGAGCAAATACAAGGCATCAACGGGCAAATACAAGGCATTGACGAGCAAATCAATGCATTGACGAGCAAATACAAGGCATTGACTAGCAAATACAATGCATCGACGAGCAAATACAAGGCATTGACGAGCAAATACAATGCATTGACTAGCAAATACAAGGCATTGACGAGCAAATACAAGGCATTGACGAGCAAATACAAGGCTTGAACGAGTAAATACAAGGCAAGACTACAAGGCATTGACGAGCAAATACAAGGCATTGACGAGCAAATACAAGGCATTGACGAGCAAATAGAAGGCATCAACGAGCAAATACAAGGCATTGAATAGCAAATACAAAGAATTGACGAGCAAATACACGGCATCAACGATAAAATACAAGGCATCAACGAGCAAATACAAGGCATCAACGAGCAAATACAAGGCATCAACGAGCAAATACAAGGCATCAACGAGCACATACAAGGCATTGACGAGCAAATACAAGGCACTGACGAGCAAATACAAGCATTGACGAGCAAATACAAGGCATTGACGAGCAAATACAAGGCATTGACGAGCAAATACAAGCCATTGAATAGCAAATACAACATTGACGAGCAAATACAAGGCATTGACGAGCAAATACAAGGCATCAACGAGCAAATACAAGGCATCAACGAGCAAATACAAGGCATTGACGAGCAAATACAAGGCATTGACGAGCAAATACAAGGCATTGACGAGCAAACACAAGGCATCGACGAGCAAATACAAGGCATTGACTAGCAAATACAAGGCATTGACGAGCAAATACAAGGCATTGACGAGCAAATACAAGGCATTGACTAGCAAATACAAGGCATCAACGAGCAAATACAAGGCATTGAATAGCAAATACAACAACGAGCAAATACAAGGCATCAACGAGCAAATACAAGGCATTGACTAGCAAATACAATGCATTGACGAGCAAATACAAGGCATTGACGAGCAAATACAATGCATTGACGAGCAAATACAAGGCATTGACGAGCAAATACAAGAACGAGCAAATACTATGCATTGACGAGCAATGCAATGCATCAACGAGCAAATACAAGGCATTGACGAGCAAATACAAGGCATTGACGAGCAAATACAAGGCATCGACGAGCAAATACAAGGCATTGACGAGCAAATACAAGGCATTGACGAGCAAATACAAGGCATTGACGAGCAAATAGCAAGGCAAATACAAGGCATCAACGAGCAAATACAAGGCATTGACTATAAAATACAAGGCATCAACGAGCAAATACAAGGCATCAACGAGGCAAATACAAGGCATTGAGAGCAAATACAAGGCATTGACGAGCAAATACAAGGCATTGACGAGCAAATACAAGGCACTGACGAGCAAATACAAGGCATTGACGAGCAAATACAAGCATTGACGAGCAAAATACAAGGCATTGACGAGCAAATACAGGGCATTGAATAGCAAATACAATGCATTGACGAGCAAATACAAGGCATCAACGAGCAAATACAAGGCATCAACGAGCAAATACAAGGCATCAACGAGCAAATACAAGGCATCAACGAGCAAATACAAGGCATCAACGAGCACATACAAGGCATTGACGAGCAAACACAAGGCATTGACGAGCAAATACAAGGCATTGACTAGCAAATACAAGGCATTGACGAGCAAATACAAGGCATTGACGAGCAAATAACAAGGTATTGACTAGCAAATACAAGGCATTGACGAGCAAATACAAGGCATTGACGAGCAAATTACAAGGCATTGACGAGCAAATACAAAGGCATTGACGAGCAAATACAATGCATCGACGAGCAAATACAAGACATCAACGAGCAAATACAAGGCATCAACGAGCAAATACAAGGCATCAACGAGCACATACAAGGCATTGAACGAGCAAATACAAGGCATTGACGAGCAAATACAAGGCATTGACGAGCAAATACAAGGCATTGACGAGCAAATACAAGGCATCAACGAGCAAATACAAGCCATTGAATAGCAAATACAAAACATTGACGAGCAAATACAAGGCATCAACGAGCAAATACAAGGCATCAACGAGCAAATACAAGTCATCAACGAGCAAATACAAGGCATCAAACGAGCAAATACAAGGCATCAACGAGCACATACAAGGCATTGACGAGCAAATACAAGGCATCAACGAGCAAATACAAGGCATTGACTAGCAAATAACAAGGCATTGACGAGCAAAATACAAGGCATTGACGAGCAAATACAAGGCATTGACTAGCAAATACAAGGCATCAACGGGCAAATACAAGGCATTGAAAGCAAATCAATGCATTGACGAGCAAATACAAGGCATTGACGAGCAAATACAATGCATCGACCAGCAAATACAAGACATCGACGAGCAAATACAATGCATTGACTGGCAAATACAAGGCATCGACGAGCAAATACAAGGCTTGAAACGAGTTTACAAGGCATTGAAGAGCAAATACAAGGCATTGACGAGCAAATACAAGGCATTGACGAGCAAATAGAAGGCATCAATGAGCAAATACAAGGCATTGAATAGCAAATACAAAGAATTGACGAGCAAATACACGGCATCAACGATAACATACAAGACATCAACGAGCAAATACAAGGCATCAACGAGCAAATACAAGGCATCAACGAGCAAATACAAGGCATCAACGAGCACATACAAGGCATTGACGAGCAAATACAAGGCATTGACGAGCAAATACAAGGCATTGACGAGCAAATACAAGGCATTGACGAGCACATACAAGGCCTTGAATAGCAAATACTAGGCATGGACGAGCAAATACAAGGCATCAACGAGCAAATACAAGACATCAACGAGCAAATACAAGGCATCAACGAGAAAATACATGGCATCAACGAGCAAATACAAGGCATTGACGAGCAAATACAAGGCATTGACGAGCAAATACAAGGCATTGACTTGCAAATACAAGGGCATTGACTAGCAAATACAAGGCATTGACTTGCAAATACAAGGCATCGACGAGCAAATACAAGGCATTGACGAGCAAATACAAGGGATTGACGAGCAAATACAAGGCATTGACGAGCAAATGCAAGGGATTGACGAGCAAATACAAGGCATTGAATAGCAAATACAAGGCATATGACGAGCAAATACAAGGCCTTGAATAGCAAATACAAGGCATGGACGAGCAAATACAAGGCATCAACGAGCAAATACAAGACATCAACGAGCAAATACAAGGCATCAACGAGAAAATACATGGCATCACAACGAGCAGATACAAGGCATTGACGAGCAAATACAAGGCATTGACGAGCAAATACAAGGCATTGACTAGCAAATACAAGGCATTGACTAGCAAATACAAGGCATTGACTTGCAAATACAAGGCATCGACGAGCAAATACAAGGCATTGACGAGGCAAATACAAGGCATTGACGAGCAAATACAAGGCATTGATGAGCAAATACAAGGGATTGACGAGCAAATACAAGCATTGACGGGCCAATACAAGGCATCAACGAGCAAATACAAGGCATTGAATAGCAAATACAAGGCATCAATGAGCAATTACAAGGCATTGACGAGCAAAAACCAGGCATTGTCTAGCTAATACAATGCATTGACGAGCAAATACAAGGCATTGACAAGCAAATACAAGGCATTGACGAGCATAATACAAGGTATTGACGAGCAAATAGAAGGCAATGACCAGCAAATACAAGGCATTGATCGAGCAAATATAAGGCATTGACGAGCAAATGCCAGGCATTGTCTAGCAAATACAAAGCATTGACAAAGCAAATACAATGCATTGACTAGCAAATACAAGGCGTCAACGAGCAAATAAAAGGCATCGACGAGCAAATATAAGGCATCGACGAGCAAATACAAGGCATCGACGAGCAAATACAAGGCATTGACTAGCAAATACAAGGCATCAACGAGCAAATACAAGGCATTGACTAGGAAATACAATGCATTGACGAGCAAATACAATGCATTGACGGGCAAATACAAGGCATTGACGAGCACATACAAGGTATTGAGGTGCAAATACAAGGCATTGACTAGCAAATAAATGCATTGACGAGCAAATACAAGGCATTGACGAGCAAATACAATGCATTGACGAGCAAATACAAGGCATTGACTAGCAAATACAAGGCATCAACGAGCAAATACTAGGCATAGACTAGCAAATACAAGGCATTGACGAGGAAATACAAGGCATTGACGAGCAAATACAAGGCATCAACGAGCAAATACAAGGCATTGAATAGCAAATAAAAGGCATCAACGAGCAATTACAAGGCATTGACGAGCAAATACAATGCATTGACTAGCAAATACAAGGCATTGACGAGCAAATACAAGGCATCAACGAGCAAATACAAAGGCATTGAATAGCAAATACACGGCATCAACGAGCAATTACAAGGCATTGACGAGCAAATACAATGCATTGACGAGCAAATACAAGGCACTGACTAGCAAATACAAGACATCAACGAGCATATACAAGGCACTGATTAGCAAATACAAGGCATCAACGAGCAAATACAAGGCATTGACTAGCAAATACAAGGCATCAACGAGCAAATACAAGGCATTGACTAGCAAATACAAGGTATTGAGGAGCAAATACAAGCCATTGACTAGCAAATACAAGGCATCAACGGGCAAATGCAAAGCATTGACTAGCAAATCAATGCATCGACGAGCAAATACAAGGCATTGACGAGCAAATACAATGCATCGACGAGCAAATACAAGGCATCGACGAGCAAACACAATGCATTGACTAGCAAATACAAGGCATCGACGAGCAAATACAAGGCATGAACGAGTTTACAAGGTATTGACGAGCAAATACAAGGCATTGACGAGCAAACACAAGGCATTGACGAGCAAATAAAAGGCATCAACGAGCAAATACAAGGCATTGAATAGCAAATACAAAGAATTGACGAGCATATTTACAAGGCATTAACGAGTAAATACAAGGCATCAACGAGCAAAACAAGGCGAAAAACGAGCAAATACAAGGCATCAACGAGCACATAGAAGGCATTGACTAGCAAATACAATGCATTGACGAGCAAATACAAGGCATTGACTATCAAATACAAGGCATCAACGAGCAAATACAAGGCATTGACGAGCAAATACAATGCATTGACTAGCAAATACAAGGCATTGACGAGCAAATACAAGGCATCAACGAGCAATTACAAGGCATTGACGAGCAAATACAATGCATTGACGAGCAAATACAAGGCACTGACTAGCAAATACAAGGCATCAACGAGCAAATACATGGCATCGACTAGCAAATACAATGCATTGACTAGGAAATACAAGGCATTGACGAGCAAATACAAGGCATTGACGAGCAAATACAAGGGATTGACGAGCAAATACAAGGCATGGACGAGCAAATACAAGGCATCAACGAGCAAATACAAGACATCAACGAGCAAATACAAGGCATCAACGAGAAAATACATGGCATCAACGAGCAGATACAAGGCATTGACGAGCAAATACAAGGCATTGACGAGCAAATACAAGGCATTGACTAGCAAATACAAGGCATTGACTAGCAAATACAAGGCATTGACTTGCAAATACAAGGCATCGACGAGCAAATACAAGGCATTGACGAGCAAATACAAGGGCATTGACGAGCAAATACAAGGCATTGGATGAGCAAATACAAGGGATTGACGAGCAAATACAAGCATTGACGGGCCAATACAAGGCATCAACGAGCAAGAATACAAGGCATTGAATAGCAAATACAAGGCATCAATGAGCAATTACAAGGCATTGACGAGCAAAAACCAGGCATTGTCTAGCTAATACAATGCATTGACGAGCAAATACAAGGCATTGACAAGCAAATACAAGGCATTGACGAGCATATACAAGGTATTGACGAGCAAATAGAAGGCAATGACCAGCAAATACAAGGCATTGACGAGCAAATATAAGGCATTGACGAGCAAATGCCAGGCATTGTCTAGCAAATACAAAGCATTGACAAGCAAATACAATGCATTGACTAGCAAATACAAGGCATCAACGAGCAAATAAAAGGCATCGACGAGCAAATATAAGGCATCGACGAGCAAATACAAGGCATCGACGAGCAAATACAAGGCATTGACTAGCAAATACAAGGCATCAACGAGCAAATACAAGGCATTGACTAGGAAATACAATGCATTGACGAGCAAATACAATGCATTGACGGGCAAATACAAGGCATTGACGAGCACATACAAGGTATTGAGGTGGCAAATACAAGGCATTGACTAGCAAATAAATGCATTGACGAGCAAATACAAGGCATTGACGAGCAAATACAATGCATTGACGAGCAAATACAAGGCATTGACTAGCAAATACAAGGCATCAACGAGCAAATACTAGGCATAGACTAGCAAATACAAGGCATTGGACGAGGAAATACAAGGCATTGACGAGCAAATACAAGGCATCAACGAGCAAATACAAGGCATTGAAATAGCAAATAAAAGGCATCAACGAGCAATTACAAGGCATTTGACGAGCAAATACAATGCATTGACTAGCAAATACAAGGCATTGACGAGCAAAAACAAGCATCAACGAGCAAATACAAAGGCATTGAATAGCAAATACACGGCATCAACGAGCAATTACAAGGCATTGACGAGCAAATACAATGCATTGACGAGCAAATACAAGGCACTGACTAGCAAATACAAGACATCAACGAGCATATACAAGGCACTGATTAGCAAATACAAGGCATCAACGAGCAAATACAAGGCATTGACTAGCAAATACAAGGCATCAACGAGCAAATACAAGGCATTGACTAGCAAATACAAGGTATTGAGGAGCAAATACAAGCCATTGACTAGCAAATACAAGGCATCAACGGGCAAATGCCCGCATAGACTAGCAAATCAATGCATCAACGAGCAAATACAAGGCATTGACTAGCAAATACAATGCATCGACGAGCAAATACAAGGCATTGACGAGCAAATACAATGCATTGACAAGCAAATACAAGGCATTGACGAGCAAATACAGAGCAAATACAAGGCATCAACGAGCAAATACAAGGCATTGACGAGCAAATACAAGGCATTGACGAGCAAATACAAGGCATTGACGAGCAAAAACAAGGCATTGACGAGCAAATACAAGGCATTGACTAGCAAATACAAGGCATCGACGAGCAAATACAAGGAATTGACGAGCATATTTACAAGGCATTGAACGAGTAAATACAAGCATCAACGAGCAAACACAAGGCATTGACGAGCAAATAAAAGGCATCAACGAGCAAATACAAGGCATTGACTAGCAAATACAAGGCATTGACGAGCATATACAAGGCATTGACGTGTAAATACAAGGCATCGAGCAAAACAAGGCGAAAAACGAGCAAATACAAGCATCAACGAGCACATAGAAGGCATTGACTAGCAAATACAATGCATTGACGAGCAAATACAAGGCATTGACTATCAAATACAAGGCATCAACGAGCAAATACAAGGCATTGACGAGCAAATACAATGCATTGACTAGCAAATACAAGGCATTGACGAGCAAATACAAGGCATCAACGAGCAATTACAAGGCATTGACGAGCAAATACCAATGCATTGACGAGCAAATACAAGGCACAGACTAGCAAATACAAGGCATCAACGAGCAAATACATGGCATCGACGAGCAAATACAATGCATTGACTAGGAAATACAAGGCATTGACGAGCAAATACAAGGCATTGACGAGCAAATACAAGGGATTGACGAGCAAAATACAAGGCATTGACGAGCAAATACAAGGCATTCAACGAGCAAATACAAGGCATTGAATAGCAAATACAAGGCATCAACGAGAAATTACAAGGCATTGACGAGCAAATACAAGGCATTGACGAGCAAATACAAGGCATCGACGAGCAAATGCCAGGCATTGACGAGCAAATACAAAGGCATTGACGAGCATATACAAGGCATTGACGAGCAAATACAAGGCATTGAGGAGCAAATACAAGGCATTGACGAGCAAATACAAGGCATCAACGGGCAAATGCAAGGCATTGACTAGCAAATCAATGCATCGACAAGCAAATACAAGGCATTGACGAGCAAATACAATGCATCGACGAGCAAATACAAGGCATCGACGAGCAAACACAATGCATTGACTAGCAAATACAAGGCATCGACGAGCAAATACAAGGCATGAACGAGTTTACAAGGTATTGACGAGCAAATACAAGGCATTGACGAGAAAATACAAGGTATTGAGGTGAAATACAAGGCATTGACTAGCAAATCAATGCATTGACGAGCAAATACATGGCATTGACGAGCAAATACAATGCATTGACGAGCAAATAGAAGGCATTGACTAGCAAATACAAGGCATCAACGAGCAAATACTAGGCATTGACTAGCAAATACAATGCATTGACTAGCAAATACAAGGCATCGACGAACAAATACAAGGCATGAACGAGCAAATACAAAGGCATTGAATAGCAAATACAAGGCATCAACGAGCAATTACAAGGCATTGACGAGCAAATACAATGCATTGACGAGCAAATACAAGGCACTGACTAGCAAATACAAGACATCAACGAGCATATACAAGGCACTGACTAGCAAATACAAGGCATCAACGAGCAAATACATGGCATCGACTAGCAAATACAATGCATTGACTAGGAAATACAAGGCATTGACGAGCAAATACAAGGCATTGACGAGCAAATACAAGGGATTGACGAGCAAATACAAGGCATTGACGAGCAAATACAAGGCATCAACGAGCAAATACAAGGCATTGAATAGCAAATACAAGGCATCAACGAGCAATTACAAGGCATTGACGAGCAAATACAAGGCATTGACGAGCAAATACAAGGCATCAACGAGCAAATGTCAGGCATTGACGAGCAAATACAAGGCATTGACGAGCATATGCAAGGCATTGACGAGCAAATACAAGGCATTGAGGAGCAAATACAAGGCATTGACGAGCAAATACAAGGCATCAACGGGCAAATGCAAGGCATTGACTAGCAAATCAATGCATCGACAAGCAAATACAAGGCATCGACGAGCAAACACAATGCATTGACTAGCAAATACAAGGCATCGACGAGCAAATACAAGGCATGAACGAGTTTACAAGGTATTGACGAGCAAATACAAGGCATTGACGAGAAAATACAAGGTATTGAGGTGCAAATACAAGGCATTGACTAGCAAATCAATGCATTGACGAGCAAATACATGGCATTGACGAGCAAATACAAGGCATCAACGAGCAAATACAAGGCATTGACTAGCAAATACAAGGTATTGAGGAGCAAATACAAGGCATTAACTAGCAAATACAAGGCATCAACGGGCAAATGCAAAGCATTGACTAGCAAATCAATGCATCGACGAGCAAATACAAGGCATTGACGAGCAAATACAATGCATCGACGAGCAAATACAAGGCATCGACGAGCAAACACAATGCATTGACTAGCAAATACAAGGCATCGACGAGCAAATACAAGGCATGAACGAGTTTACAAGGTATTGACGAGCAAATACAAGGCATTGATGAGCAAACACAAGGCATTGACGAGCAAATAAAAGGCATCAACGAGCAAATACAAGGCATTGAATAGCAAATACAAATAATTGACGAGCATATTTACAAGGCATTAACGAGTAAATACAAGGCATCAACGAGCAAAACAAGGCGGAAACGAGCAAATACAAGGCATCAACGAGCACATAGAAGGCATTGACTAGCAAATACAATGCATTGACGAGTAAATACAAGGCATTGACTATCAAATACAAGGCATCAACGAGCAAATACAAGGCATTGACGAGCAAACACAATGCATTGACTAGCAAATACAAGGCATTGACGAGCAAATACAAGGCATCAACGAGCAATTACAAGGCATTGACGAGCAAACACAATGCATTGACGAGCAAATACAAGGCACTGACTAGCAAATACAAGGCATCAACGAGCAAATACATGGCATCGACGAGCAAATACAATGCATTGACTAGGAAATACAAGGCATTGACGAGCAAATACAAGGCATTGACGAGCAAATACAAGGGATTGACGAGCAAATACAAGGCATTGACGAGCAAATACAAGGCATCAACGAGCAAATACAAGGCATTGAATAGCAAATACAAGGCATCAACGAGCAATTACAAGGCATTGACGAGCATAAATACAAGGCATTGACGAGCAAATACAAGGCATCAACGAGCAAAATGCCAGGCATTGACGAGCAAATACAAGGCATTGACTAGCATATACAAGGCATTGACGAGCAAATACAAGGCATTGAGGAGCAAATACAAGGCATTGACGAGCAAATACAAGGCATTGACGAGCAAATACAAGGGATTGACGAGCAAATACAAGGCATTGACGAGCAAATACAAGGCATCAACGAGCAAATACAAGGCATTGAATAGCAAATACAAGGCATCAACGAGCAATTACAAGGCATTGACGAGCAAATACAAGGCATTGACTAGCAAATACAAGGCATCAACGAGCAAATGCCAGGCATTGACGAGCAAATACAAGGCATTGACGAGCATATACAAGGCATTGACGAGCAAATACAAGGCATTGAGGAGCAAATACAAGGCATTGACGAGCAAATACAAGGCATCAACGGGCAAATGCAAGGCATTGACTAGCAAATCAATGCATCGACAAGCAAATACAAGGCATTGACGAGCAAATACAATGCATCGACGAGCAAATACAAGGCATCGGACGAGCAAACACAATGCATTGACTAGCAAATACAAGGCATCGACGAGCAAATACAAGGCATGAACGAGTTTACAAGGTATTGACGAGCAAATACAAGGCATTGACGAGAAAATACAAGGTATTGAGGTGCAAATACAACGCATTGACTAGCAAATCAATGCATTGACGAGCAAATACATGGCATTGACGAGCAAATACAATGCATTGACGAGCAAATAGAAGGCATTGACTAGCAAATACAAGGCATCAACGAGCAAATACTAGGCATTGACTAGCAAATACAATGCATTGACTAGCAAATACAAGGCATCGACGAGCAAATACAAGGCATGAACGAGTTTACAAGGCATTGACGAGCAAATACAAGGCATTGACGAGCAAATACAAGGCATTGACGAGAAAATAGAAGGCATCAACGAGCAAATACAAGGCATTGAATAGCAAATACAAAGAATTGACGAGCAAATACACGGCATCAACGATAAAATACAAGGCATCAACGAGCAAATACAAGGCATCAACGAGCAAATACAAGGCATCAACGAGCAAATACAAGGCATCAACGAGCAAATACAAGGCATCAACGAGAAAATACAAGGCACTGACGAGCAAATACAAGGCATTGACGAGCAAATACAAGGCATTGACGAGCAAATACAAGGCATCAACGAGCAAATACAAGCCATGGAATAGCAAATACAAAGCATTGACGTGCAAATACAAGGCATCAACGAGCAAATACAAGGCATCGACGAGCAAATACAAGGCATCAACGAGCAAATACAAGGCATCAACGAGCAAATACAAGGCATCAACGAGCAAATACAAGGCATTGAATAGCAAATACAAGGTATCAACGAGCAAATACAAGGCATCGACGAGCAAATACAAGGCATGAACGAGTTTACAAGGCATTGACGAGCAAATACAAGGCATTGACGAGCGAATACAAGGCATTGGCGAGCAAATAGAAGGCATCAACGAGCAAATACAAGGCATTGAATAGCAAATACAAATAATTGACGAGCAAATACATGGCATCAACGATAAAATACAAGGCATCAACGAGCAAATACAAGGCATCAACGAGCAAATACAAGGCATCAACGAGCAAATACAAGGCATCAACGAGCACATACAAGGCATTGACGAGCAAATACAAGGCACTGACGAATAAATACACGGCATTGACGAGCAAATACAAGGCATTGACGAGCAAATATAAGGCATCAACGAGCAAATACAAGCCATTGAATAGCAAATACAAAACATTGACGAGCAAATACAAGGCATCAACGAGCAAATACAAGGCATCAACGAGCAAATACAAGGCATCAACGAGCAAATACAAGGCATTGACGAGCAAACACAAGGCATCAACGAGCAAATACAAGGCATTGACTAGCAAATACAAAGCATTGACGAGCAAATACAAGGCATTGACGAGCAAATACAAGGCATCAACGGGCAAATGCAAGGCATTGACTAGCAAATCAATGCATCGACAAGCAAATACAAGGCATTGACGAGCAAATGCAATGCATCGACGAGCAAATACAAGGCATCGACGAGCAAACACAATGAATTGACTAGCAAATACAAGGCATCGACGAGCAAATACAAGCCATGAACGAGTTTACAAAGGTATTGGCGAGCAAATACAAGGCATTGACGAGCACATACAAGGTATTGAGGTGCAAATACAAGGCATTGACGAGCAAATACAATGCATTGACGAGCAAATAGAAGGCATTGACTAGCAAATACAAGGCATCAACGAGCAAATACTAGGCATTGACTAGCAAATACAATGCATTGACTAGCAAATACAAGGCATCGACGAGCAAATACAAGGCATGAACGAGTTTACAAGGCATTGACGAGCAAATACAAGGCATTGACGAGCAAATACAAGGCATTGACGAGCAAATAGAAGGCATCAACGAGCAAATACAAGGCATTGAATAGCAAATACAAATAATTGACGAGCAAATACAAGGCATCAACGATAAAATACAAGGCATCAACGAGCAAATACAAGGCATCAACGAGCAAATACAAGGCATCAATTAACGAGCAAATACAAGGCATCAACGAGCAAATACAAGGCATTGAATAGCAAATGCTAGGCATCAACGAGCAAATACTAGGCATTAACAAGCAAATACAATGCATTGACTAGCAAATACAAGGCATCGACGAGCAAATACAAGGCATGAACGAGTTTACAAGGCATTGACGAGCAAATACAATGCATTGACGAGCAAATACAAGGCATTGACGAGCAAATAGAAGGCATCAACGAGCAAATACAAGGCATTGAATAGCAAATACAAATAATTGACGAGCAAATACACGGCATCAACGATAAAATACAAGGCATCAACGAGCAAATACAAGGCATCAACGTGCAAATACAAGGCATCAACGAGCAAATACAAGGCATCAACGAGCACATACAAGGCATTGACGAGCAAATACAAGGCACTGACGAGCAAATACAAGGCATTGACGAGCAAATACAAGGCATTGACGAGCAAATATAAGGCATCAACGAGCAATACAAGCCATTGAATAGCAAATACAAACATTGACGAGCAAATACAAGGCATCAACGAGCAAATACAAGGCATCAAAGAGCAAATACAAGGCATCAACGAGCAAATACAAGGCATCAACGAGCAAATACAAGGCATCAACGAGCATATACAAGGCATTGACGAGCAAACACAAGGCATCAACGAGCAAATACAAGGCATTGACTAGCAAATACAAGGCATTGACGAGCAAATACAAGGCATTGACGAGCAAATACAAGGTATTGAGGAGCAAATACAAGGAATTGACTAGCAAATACAAGGCATCAACGGGCAAATACAAGGCATTGACAGCAAATCAATGCATTGACGAGCGAATACAAGGCATTGACGAGCAAATACAATGCATCGACGAGCAAATACAAGGCATCGACGAGCAAATACAATGCATTGACTAGCAAATACAAGGCATCGACGAGAAAATACAAGGCTTGAACGAGTTTACAAGGCATTGACGAGCAAATACAGGGCATTGACGAGCAAATACAAGGCATTGACGAGCAAATAGAAGGCATCAACGAGCAAATACAAGGCATTGAATAGCAAATACAAGGCATCAACGAGCAAATACAAGGCATTGAATGGCAAATACAAGGCATCAACGAACAATTACAAGGCATTGACGAGCAAATACCAGGCATTGTCTAGCTAATACAATGCATTGACGAGCAAATACAAGGCATTGACGAGCAAATACAAGGCATTGACGAGCATATACAAGGCATTGACGAGCAAATAGAAGGCATTGACTAGCAAATACAAGGCATTGACGAGCAAATACAAGGCATTGACGAGAAAATACAAGGCATAAACGAGCAAATACCAGGTATTGTCTAGCAAATACAATGCATTGACGAGCAAATACAAGGCATCAACGAGCAAATACAAGGCATTGACGAGCAAATAAAAGGCATCGACGAGCAAATACAAGGCATTGGCGAGCAAATACAAGGTATTGAGGTGCAAATACAAGGCATTGACTAGCAAATCATTGCATTGACGAACAAATACAAGGCATTGACGAGCAAATACAATGCATTGACGAGCAAATACAAGGCATTGACTAGCAAATACAAGGCATCAACGAGCAAATACTAGGCATAGACTAGCAAATACAAGGCATTGACGAGCAAATACAAGGCATTGACGAGCAAATAAAAGGCATCAACGAGCAAATACAAGGCATTGAATAGCAAATACAAGGCATCAACGAGCAATTACAAGGCATTGACGAGCAAATAGAATGCATTGACTACCAAATACAAGGCATTGACGAGCAAATACAAGGCATCAACGAGCAAATACAAAGGCATTGAATAGCAAATACAAGGCATCAACGAGCAATTACAAGGCATTGACGAGCAAATACAATTGCATTGACGAGCAAATACAAGGCCACTTTACTAGCAAATACAAGGGATCAACGAGCAAATACAAGGGCACTGACTAGCAATTACAAGGCAAACAACGGAGGCCTCAAATACAAGGCATTGACTAGGCAAATACAAGGCATCACACGAGCCAAAAACAAGGCATTGACTAGCAAATACAAGGTATTGAGGAGCAAATAACAAGGCATTGGACTAGCAAATACAAGGCATCAACGGGCAAATGGCAAGGCTTATTGACGCGAGCCAATAGAAGGCATCAACGAGCAACATACAAGGCCATTGAATAGCAAATACAAAAATTGACGAGCATATTTACA